>JAVTVY010008772.1:0-47850 GCA_036873755.1 Hanleya hanleyi | reverse complement strand
GAGTTCACCTTTATCATTCCAAGTCATGTTAGGATTCTGTTTCATCCGTTGTAATACCAGGCCAGCTTGTTTCTTGAACGAGGCAGGTACACTCTTCAGGACTTCGTCTTCCACCCACTGTGGAGCTGTGGAAGGTACCCCACCCGGCTGTTGGAACGGTGCTGAGGTCGGCGGTGTTTCACGTGGTGATGGTGGTGGTGGTGGAGCAGAGAGGGTTTTGTATTGGTCCATGAACGTCATGTACCGCTGAAGCGTCTCATTGTACCGTTGTACTTTCTCACTATCGCTTAACCCCTGTCTCTGTAAGATCTGTTGCATTTCTCCATCGAGGGTGTTTATCGTCTTCACCGTAGAAGGGACAGGGTAGGGCGATTGGAGGTTTTGAAGGAGCCGAGGTTCGACGAGGACCATTTTTTTCGTGTGGTTCATTGTCGGCCGAAGAGTCCACCCAATACTGGACCCAACACGGAAGCGGCCAACGGTGCTAAGATGGCCCCGAGAAATCCACCTTTCTGTAACACCTTTTTCTTTGTGTTTGAGACACTCGCTTCTGGACTAAGGTTCTTAGACCTGTCTTATGCTTGGTCAACTTGGTCTTCTGAGCCGGAGTCAGTGGTACGTTGCCTTTTAAGATATTGAGTCCAATCTCGCACAGACAGCACACGAGAGCAGGGTCCGCACCGCGTACAATGGTTCGGACTAACTCGGGTGGGGCTGTCTTCAATGCACGGAGCGTGGGAGCGTGCTTCCGTACTCGCGCAGACATCCTGTACAACTAATGCTAGAACCCACAACTCTGCTCTTTTTATCTACTTCAGAGAACACAACCCTGCTGTGGTATTCATTCTTTTTTATTATCCCCATCATAAAAACACACACACACACCTCAGCTGGGGGAGCCACTGTAGGTGTGTTTACATTATTTTTGCATGTACACGTGGTGAGTCTCTCCGGGAAAGATGCCGGTCCGTAGTCGAAGGTGGTCGGGGGTGGTTTGCTTCAGGTCGAAGAGCATATACCCGTGCTGAGGGGGTGTGGCATCTTTAAAGGCTTCCAATGCAAACGGTGTGCGGCCGGGATACATCTGTCTCGCCAGGTGCAGCAGTTGAGTGGTATCTCTCGGGTTTTTGAAGACCACCATGTAGTGGGCATTTAAGCTGATGTTCCGATGTTCTTTGTTTTTACTGAACAGATTCTGCACAATGTAGATGATGCTGAGCCGTCGATGATGGCTGCCTTTGGTAAAGAGTTGCGTGACCCGCGCATCCGTCTCCGCCATGAGATCATCCAGAACCACCAAGGTGTCGGGTTCCAAATCGGCCAGGTTAGGTAGGCCTTCCACGAACGTGATGTGGGGCATTGCTGCATACGCTTCCTGCCATTTTCCGTAACACCACACGACTCTGGCAATGGGTGGAGTGATCATGCTGTCGGCGTGTTGAAGGAGCTTCCTGACGAAGTGCGTTTTGCCGGAGCCCGTCGGTCCTGCGATGACGCAGGTGAAGGGATGCTGCTACCGAGGGTCCATGGTTGGAGGTGTATCCGTTGTCGTGGTAACCCGCTCTTGAAAATTTGGTACGAGTGAACTGGAGTGGTGGTGGTGGGCACAACGTCGGTTGTCGTTGTCTGTTCACGTTCAGGGATGATGATGGTGGTGATGGGTACAACGTGGGTCGTCGTCGTTGTCGGTTCACTGTGAGGTATGAAATCCGGTGGGTCTTCAGACGTAGTGGGTGTTCTTGGTGTAAGTGTGGAGCTTACACTCGTTGTGGCTTGTACACGGGGTGTGGCGGTGGTGGTGACTGGGCTGGATACGACTGGTGCTCTCTGTAGACCGGTTTCACTGATGGCTGGTGTTCTCAGTTGGTTAAGTAACGTGCTGACATAGGCTACGTCGTAAAACACACCTCCGTACAACACACTCAGCAGGGTTAGCACTAGTACACCAAAGCCTACTTGCACTTTGCGCGTTTTGGAAGACGCTGTGTTCAGAGACGGTTGCACCGTGTTCATGGTTGGACGTGGAATGAAGGAGGACGGCAGTGGTGTCTGGCTTTATAGTCGTTTCACCTGGTTGGCAGCGACCCAGGAATTGAAGGAACTGGCCCAGCCTTGCCATTTCACGAAATGAAACAGTTTGCCACGTCGACGTTCCGTTTTTTAAAATCTGCTCCACCGTGTAGTAGTCTTGCTGTGATTTTACGACAGGCTGTAATTCCATCTCGTAAAACGTGCCTAGCAACGGTTCCCCTTGAAGATCTTCCAGTTTGTAGACTCGCCGCTGTCGGGGTAGGCGCCGTTTAATCAGGAAGTGCTCATCGCTCCAGTTGGGCAAGTAACTTTTCTCGAACTTGCCCTTCACTTTACTGATCCGTACAGGGTCCCCGACCTTGAACATCTCCTTCGTCGTTCGCTGCGATGGCCTGGGGTACAAGACACGCCGGACTTGGGCTTCATTGCGTTGGGTCACGGTAATGGGGGCTCTCTGTATACTTCGATGATAGGCTCGATTGTAATCCCTCACCAGTTTCGGGAGAACATCGATGTACCGCCGTGTATTCTTATAGGTGAAATATTTATACATGCGACCTTTAAATGTCCTGTTGAACCTTTCCACCACGGATGCCTTGGTCTCGTTGTAGGTATGGAAGAAAAACACCTTCTGGGCTTTCAGAAAGGCTTGGAACGGTCTGTTGAGGAATTCCGTGCCTTCGTCGGTTTGCAAATACAAAGGTTTGCGCCCGGTCTTGAAGATGTCTTTGAACGCCGCTATGAGATTCGCCCCCGTTTTCGTCCGGATGGGTACCACCCACGTATACTTGGATAGGATATCGATGCACGTCAAGATATACCGATTCCCATCGTTGTGTTTGGCAAAGGCGCTCATATCGACCAAATCCGCTTGCCACTGGGCATCTATTCCTCCCACGATGACCCGGTTCCGTAGAAAATGGCGACGGACAGCTCGATGTAAGGTATAGGTGTCTTGTTTTCTTAACCAATCTCGGACTTGGAGCACGTTGTATCCCCTGGGGTTTGGCCGCTCGATAGAGAGCCGACAATGCACTATAGGCCGCCGGACTGTCGGGACTGTAGTATAAGTTATCCAACACCTTCTCCCAGCGCTTCATGGTGACACAATGATGATGGACCCGGAGAGTATGGTTTATTTATAACAAGTTTCTACCACCGTTGTGTTGGTTGACTCAGTTCAGCCGGGTAATCAATGGCATCGTCGTCGTCGGGTTCATGTAGTTGTTCATGGGGTTCAGCCAGCGCGTCCTCCATAGCACGAGCCCACGCCAACTCGTCTGATGATCGCTGGTCCGGTGTAAACAGCTGGTCCACAATAGGCACCACTTTCTCCAAGGCTGTCCACAGATCGGGGTCTAGGGTGAAGCTTCGCGTAGGATCTTGGTAACGTCCCACACGGGCGAAGAGGGAGGTACGGTATACGTAGATGGCATTGTCTATGTGGATGAGGTGTCCGTCGAGCTCATCGCTCAACACGCGTTTAAATTTGGTCCAGCCGTCACGAGGTAGCGTCACCGTAGTGGATGTGGACTCCGGATCCCACCCACAGACATCCCGGTCTTCCACCAGGGTGACTTTATCTTCATAGACGTGTAACCCCACCTGGGGTGTAAGGGGTAGGATGGCTCGTAGGACGGATGACATGCTTGCTCCAAATGTCGAACGGTGAATGACACACACTCTGTCTGACCCTGGTATTTATAGTGTCAATACCACAGCGCCAGGGTCAATAGGGCACAGACTAGTATGAGGCCAACCAGCCGGTGCTGGTTCCGGCGTGAGCGCTCGTGGTCCATAGCCCGAGCATCAAGGATGGCTGTCATAGTCCAGTAGTGGTGAGTGATGGCACGCCTGTCCATCGAGTGCACTCTGTGGAGGACCGCTTCTGTGAACTCGTTCAGGATCTGGCGTCGTCCCTCGTTGTCGTCGCCATCTGCAAACATGGACCGGACCACTGCTCGGTAACCCGTGAATGAATTCACCACGGTGGCATACTGTAAAATGCGAGTCGCATGGGGCTGGATCTCCGCCATGGCTCTGCAACCGTAGAAATGAAGGTGTAGGATCCAGAGGGACGTGTTTTATAGACCAGGTCACACATGCGCGCCTAGCTCTACGGGTGTAGTCCGTGATACGCAGTATTCTGATTGGTTATGTGGCTCCTATAGAGATAGTACTTCATCGACCAATCACCATGGGGATTACTTTTTCCAAGGCTGTCCATAGATCAGGGTCCAGAGTAAAACCACCTTGCTTGAGACAGAGGAGTCGAGCAAAATAGGGACCGCGGAAAATGTAGACGTCGTCGCACAGGTGAATGCTATCACCGTCGAGGTCACCCAATAACACCCGTTTCAAGGTAGTCCAGCCTTCCGGGGATAAAGAGACACGCGCTGGTTCAGACGTACACCAACACCTACTGTCGTCATCGATGAGCTCCACACGTTTGGGATACAACAATAGGGTGCAGTCGGTGTAAGAGTGCGGGTCTCCCTCACACGCTCGTCTTCAGGCAAGACTTCAACCGGAGGTACTGCTGGGTGCCAGGGAAAATCTTCTCCACGTCTCATGCTTTCGTCTCATACAAGCGGGTAGGCAAGCAAGCTGGCTGGCTGGCTAGAGGTGAAGCAGGCTAGAGGTGAAGCAGGTAGGCAGGCTGGTCAGGTCAGGTCAGTCAGAGTGCTCCGCAGGGTAGTGCAATGAATACACCCCATCCCTAAAAATCGCCTCCTTTTATACGTTTTTCTACAATCCGCCATCTTAAACCCACCATCCACCACCCCACCACAGCCGCCATCTTAAACCCACCATCCACCACCCCACCACAGCCGCCATCTTAAACCCACCATCCACCACCCCACCACAGCCGCCATCTTAAACCCACCATCCACCACCCCACCACAGCCGCCACCTTAAACCCACCATCCACCACCCCACCACAGCCGCCATCTTAAACCCACCATCCACCACCCCACCACAGCCGCCATCTTAAACCCACCATCCACCACCCCACCACAGCCGCCATCTTAACCCAACTTCCACCAACCACCACACAGCCATCTTACCCACCATCCACCACCCCTTGATCACGTGATCGTCATTGGGAAACCCCCACTGGGGAATCCCCCGAAAAGTTCCTCCTCAATCCTCCCCCGGGGGGAACAAAAAAGTAGGTCAATACGCGCTGTGCCGGTAGTTAGCTACTACTCACGTGTATCCACATTTAAAAAATCACCAAAAACTTGGTTTTCCAAAAATGTGGATACATACACTATAATGGCGATGTATCCACATTTTATTAACATTGTAATGACTGCTATACTTTATAATTCATCGATATAAAAGCCGTACGATTATGAAAAGTTCTCGAGTCGCGACTTTGGGTTCCTCGAGACGAAGCTAAAAAAACTAACTCCAACGAGTTTTCGGCGTCGATCTTTGACAGTAAAACAGCAGGAGGTACTTACGATCTGTTAGACTGAACTACTAGAAACTTATCATTCAAATAATCGAATTGTTCGACTGAGTTTTAGGAGTGGAAGTTGAGATGGATGGGAAAGAGATGCTATTATTTCGCGGAGCTTCTTGTTGCTTTTGTCAGCCATATTGGAGACTTGTAGAGTCCAATTTTCTGATTGGTTGAATAATAGCTGGGCGGGGCTATTACACAGATTTCAGCCAATCAAACCTTTCCTTACTCTTCACCTGCAGTTGATGTAAAATTTGGACTTCCGATTGTTTGAAGTTTCTTGGGACATATAGCATCTCTTTCCCATCAATACGAGGAGAAAAACAATTATGTACTCTTAAAATCTCTAAATTATAATTAACCGAGTTCAGAAGAATTCATGTCACACAGGCAAGTATTTCCGATTTCGATTTAGCCCTGGAAAGTCGGGCGAGAAATTGAACAAAAAAATGTTGTGACGGCACTTCACCCGGTAGAAATAGTCAACCTAAACATTTCTTAAATTTAGGTTTTAAAAGTTAGAATTGAGTATTTAGTTCTATAGAGGTGTTTACATTGCAAATAAGATGTGGATACATCACTTATATAGAAGGTGTATCCACATTTTTGAAAAAAACATCTGATTTTACGTCTCGCGAAAATGTGGATACACTTCCTATATAGGCGATGTATCCACAAAAACCCGCCAAATTACTGTTACGCCAAAATTTCTTTCAATTTATTCAGTTATAGAGTAACCCTCAATCAGCCACTGGAAACAGCAAATCTGAAACCAATGACGTAGGAAAGGTAAGGAAAAAAAATGAGGCGGTCATGGGGCGGTGTGCGCAAGAGTGTTGTGCACAGGTATGACGTCACTTCCGGTCTGGATGAATGGGGCGTGACCTTGTGGGCATGTATTCCTCCATGGTGATGCGGTCTGGCGGTGATGCGGTCTGCCTCCGCGGACCGAAAGTAGTTCCAAATACGTGGGTTTTCGTGAGAATGTTCGGCAATCTGTAGGGACCGCTACTGGACCGATTGGGTCGAGTGAGGTATCAATATGAAGCCTACGTGAGGGAATATCCAACGGACTGGGTGTGACGTGGAACTGACGTCATTCTGCGCATGCGCAATAGAGAAAGGGTATGGAAATAGACATTTTGGGGTCTAGGTGGGCCACTAGTGGGCCGATTGGGTCGAGTGAGGTATCAATGTGAAGCAGTCGTAAGGGAGCATTCACCTGGACTAGTGTAGCGTTCGTTGTCAACATTCTGCGAATACTCAGACCAGGAATTGTGGGAAAAGGGTACGGAAATAGACGTTTTGGGGTCTAGGTGGGCTACTAGTGGGCCGATTGAGTCCAAGTGAGGTACCAATGTGAAGCAGTCGTGAGGGAACATCCACCTAGACTAGTGTGTCGTTCGTTTTCAACATTCTGCGCATGTGCAGACGGGGAATTGTGGGAAAAGGGTATGGAAATAGACGTTTTGGGGGTGTCGGTGAGCCCCTAATGATCCTATGGTGTCGTATGAGGTCTTATTTTGAAGCTCTCGTGAGGGAGCATCCGCCTGGACTAATGTGTCGTTTCCATTCTGCGCATGCGCAGACAGGGAATTGTGGGAAAGGGTAAGGAAACAGACATTTTGGGGTCTAGGTAGGCCACTAATGGTCCGATTGAGTCGAGTGAGGTATCAATGTGAAGCCTATGTGAGTGAGCATCCGCCTGAACTAGCGTGTTGTTCGTGTTCAACATTCTGCTGCGCAGGTCACGTGGTTTGGTGGGTCTGCGCAAGTGTGTTACGTGACTTTCGGGCTGCGAGTATAGAAAGAGTGTTAAATAGCTTATTGACCTTTGACCTAAAAAATGTGGATATCGTGACCTTTGACAGCCAATCAGAAGCGAGTATTTTGACCTCGTCTGACTCTATGGAATGCATGTACTGACTTGGTTCTGGGTTTTTCCCATCACGGGTGTGCGCCGGTGTATGACGTCACTTCCGGTCTGCGTGAGGCCCGGCCGCACGCGCGCGCTGGTTAAAGGAAAGTTTCGGAAGTGTCAAAGGGCACTATATCACATCGGTATATACGGTATTTCATCCAAGTATAGCGGATAGCGGTTGTCGTGAATAACAACAAGTTCAGCAATGTTTATACAGTTTATTATCCCCAATGTTACATCATACCCAGGCTGGGGGAGCCGCCCTGGGTATGTTTAGTATGTTCACAGCAAAACAAATTGAAATATCAAACACCATGTTTTATTATTTAACGCACCGTCACATTAGGTACAAGTGTTTACTGAGCTCAAGTCAACGATCAGCATGTAGACATAGAGAGTATATACGGCATGTTATGCTATTCATCAGTGCAAGGGTGACGCATTCAGCCGATGGGGGTGGTCGATCAGCTTGGTAACGAAGAACGTAACATTGGTCACCCTCTCTACGACCCATTGTGTGTTGGGGCGTTGACGATGTGCCCATCTCAAGGGATCCACAGTGTCCAGTTTCTCCAGCATCGTCTCTAGCGACGCCCGGTTAATGATGGTGAGCGGTTGGTCAAACACATGGCCGTTATTACTGGCATAATAATACCGTAACTGGTCCGTCTCTTTGTGACGTAAGATGTACCCGAAAGCGACATTCAATTTGAAGACCGTAGCTTGGTCATTGAAAATGGCTTCCACGTAGCTGCGTAGACGGGTGAGGTCGGTCAGTGGGAAATTGTAGATGTCTGGAATAGGGCGATCACGGTGAAAGCAGTGCCGTATCATGGGCCATTGGCGCCGATAGATGTCGCTCACTGGATGGGCGTCCTGTAACAGATCGCTAGGAACATCCACTGCATCTTCCAGAAAATGTTCGATGTCGTCAGGCGTATGACTGGCAGCAGTAATGCTAGGGACTGGCTGGATATCTAGGCTCTTCTGAACTGTGGGTATAGACGGGCTCTCTGTGATCGCATCACCAGTGCCATTCGTCTCCCCGGGCTCATCTTCACTGGGTCTGACCCACCTGGGTGCCTCTTTAGTGGGAAGTTGTCGCCCAAACCGTAGAGACGGGGTATGAATCAAACGCTGATGCCGTCTTAACTGACTGGGTCGTTTGAAGAGTTGACCACATTCATTACATTGTTCCGTCATCCCCTCGTGGAATGAGCGTTCGTGGTGTAGTAAATGATCCTCCCGATTAAATGACCGTGCGCAGGTTATACAAGTATACCGTGAGCCGTTGTGGATGGAAGACTCGTGCCGTCGCAAATCTTCTAGGCGAGTAAACTGCTTCTGGCAAGTTGTGCAAGTGAACATCTTGGTGGTTGACAGAGTGTCGGATGAAATGGCCAGGCCGCTTCCCTTTTATAGCACGCTTGCTGGTGATCTATTTTTAGCACACTCAGTTCATCTACCTCCAACTCGAGGACCGTACATAGGAGTACCCGGATGTACGCGCGGACGTCAAGTGCCCGGATGAAAGAAACGGTCGTCAGCGAAAAAAAAACACATACAGCTCACTACATGCAGTCGCCTCCTGAAGAACCACATACAGCTCACTACATGCAGTCGCCTCCTCAAGAACCACATACATACCCGGATGCAGGCGAGGACGTCAAGTGCCCGGATGAAAGACACGGACGTCAGCGAAAACAAAACCGCATACAGCTCACTACATGCGGTCGTCTCCTCAAGAACCTCATACATACCCGGATGCAGGCGCGGACGTGAAGTGCCCGGATGAAGACAAGGACGTCAGCGAAATTCTGGGGGAAAAACCCCACAGACAGGTCAGTACATGCATTCCTATCATGTTTCCTACCCAGGTCACGCCCGATTCGCGCAGACCGAAAGTGATGTCATACCTGCGCAGAACACTCCTGTGCAGACCGCTTTCGGTTTCTCGCGCATGCACAATGACGACCCATTGGCTCGAAAACAGCTTGGATTGACCTGTAATCTTTGTTGTTGTTGCTCTCTTTTTGGACTAACCCATCAGAATAGTACGTATCACGGACTACACTCATAGAGCTACGTATAGGCGCGCATGTGTGACATGGTCTATAAAACACGTCCCTCTCGATCCCACACCCCCATTCCTATGGTTACAGAGCATCCATCCCTATGCGACTCGCATTTTACAGAATGCGACCGTGGTTAATTCACTCACTGGTTACAGATCAGTGGTTCGGTCCATGTTTGCAGATGGCGACAACAACGAGGGACGACGACAGATCCTGAAAGAGTTCACAGAAGCGGTCCTCGACAGAGTGCACTCGATGGAGAGATGTGCCATCACTCACCACTACTGGACTATGACAGCCATCCTTGATGCTCGGGCTATGGACCACGAGCGCTCACTCCGCAACCAACGACGGCTCGTTGGCCTCACAATAGTCCTATTGACCCTGGCGCTGTGACATTGACAGTGGGGCCTGACCATAAATACGAGGGTCAGACACAGTGTGCGTCATTCACCGTTCGTCATTGGGTCAACCATGTCACCGAGGGACCTGACCATAAATACGAGAGACAGTCAGAGTGTGTGTCATTCACCGTTCGTCATTGGGTCACGCATGTCACCAGTCCTACGAGCCAACCTTCCCCTTACACCCCGGGTGGGTTTACACGTCTATGAAGATAAAGTCACCGTCGTTGAAGACCGTGGAGTTGTTTGCTGGTCGCGCGTTGAGACCGTATCGAATACGGTTACGCTACACCGTGACGGCTGGACCAAATTTAAACGGGTGTTGAGCGGTGAACTCGACGGAAACTTCATCCACATAGACAATGCCATCTACGTACACCGTGGACCCTTCTTCCCACGCCTGGGCCGTTACCAAGACCCTACGCGAGGCTTCACCCTAGACCCCGATCTGTGGACAACCTTCGAGAAAGTGGTACCTATCGTGGACCAGCTGTTTACAGCAGACGAGCGGTCAGCTGTTCTGTTGGATTGGGCTCGTGCCCTGAGAGAAGCGGCGGCAGAACCCAATGAACAAATTACCAAACCTAGCAATGAAGCGGAGGCAGACGACGATGCCATTGATTACCTGGCTAGACCCAGTGACATGACCACCCGATCCTTTGATCTCACGCCATAAACTTTTTTCTCTATCAATACGAGAGACAGTCAAATCTGGTACCATTCACGTACTGACCATGACGGAGCATATAATACGGGCGTATCACAGCTTGACCCCCGAGGTCTTCCTGTACGTTTATGCAGATAAGGTCGATATCATGGAGGAGGTGGGAGACATCTGTGATGCGGACCCTACACAACCGTGCCCGGCTCACATTCGTTTGTCTCGGGAGGGCTGGACCAAATTCAAACGGGTGTTGTCTGGTGAACTGGACGGCGACCTCATTCACTTGTCACGATGTGTACATCCGACGCGACCCCTTCTTTGCTCAATTGGCTCGACTAGATGGGGGTACAGTGCATTTTACCCTTCACCCTGATCTATGGTCTGCGTTGGAAGATGCCGTGACAGATGTGGATCAAGTGCTTATCAAGCGGTCATCAGACGAGTTGGACTGGTCATTTACCATGGACAATGTGCTGGCAGAAGCCAAAGAAGAAAATCAGAAACTCCGGCCCAAGATATACCCGTTATAAATAAACGATAGAGCCAGGGTCCATCATCATTTGTCATCATGAAGAGCTATGAGAAGGTGTTGGATAACTTATACTACAGTCTCGACAGTCCGGCGGCCTATAGTGCATTGTCGGCTCTCTATCGAGCGGCCAAAGCCCAGGGGATACAACGTGCCAAGTCCGAGATTGGTTAAGAAAACAAGACACCTATACCTTACATCGATCTGTCAATCGCCATTTTCTACGGAACCGGGTCATCGTGGGTGGACTAGATGCTCAGTGGCAAGCGGATTTGGTCGATATGAGCGCCTTTGCCAAACACAACGATGGGAATCGGTATATCTTGACGTGCATCGATATCCTGTCGAAGTATGAGTGGGTGGTACCCATCCGGACGAAAACGGGGGCGAATCTCATAGCGGCGTTCAAGGACATCTTCAAGACCGGGCGCAAACCCTTGTATTTGCAAACCGACGAAGGCACGGAATTCCTCAACCGTCCGTTCCAACAGTTTCTGAAAGCCCGGAAGGTGTTTTTCTTCCATACGTACAACGAGACCAAGGCTTCCGTGGTGGAGAGGTTCAACAGGACATTCAAAGGTCGCATGTATAAATATTTCACCTATAAGAATACAAGACGGTACATCGATGTTCTCCCGAAACTTGTGAGTGGTTACAATCGAGCTTATCACCGGAGTATACAGAGAGCCCCATTACCGGGTCCCAACGCAATGAAGCCCAAGTCCGACGTGTCTTGTACCTCAGGCAATCGCAGCGAACGCCGAAGGAGGTGTTCAAGGCCCCGTACGGATCAGTAAAGTCAAGGGCAAGTTCGAGAAAAGTTACTTGCCCAACTGAAGCGATGAGCACTTCCTGATTAAACGGCACCTACCCCGACAGCAGCGAGCCTATGAACTGGAAGATCTTCAAGGGAAACCGTTGCTAGGGACGTTTTACGAGATGGAATTACAGCCTGTCGTAAAAACAAAGCAAGAATACTACACGGTGGAGCAGATTTTGAAAACGAAACGCCGACGTGGCAAACTGTTTCATTTCGTCAAATGGCAAGGCTGACCCAGTTCCTTCAATTCCTGGGTCGCGGCCAACCAGGTGAAACGACTATAAAGCCAGACACCACTACCGTCATCCTTCATTCCACGTTCGACCACGTTGCTATGGACAAGCAGCAGCTGCCTCTGAACACAGTGTCTCCCAAAACGCGCAAAGCACAAGTGGGCTTTGTGATGATATTGCTAACCCTGCTGAGTGTGTTGTACGGATGTGTGTTTTACGACGTAGCCTATCTCAGCACTTAACCAACTTAGAACTCCA
This sequence comes from Hanleya hanleyi, assembly GCA_036873755.1. Classification (NCBI taxonomy): domain Eukaryota; kingdom Metazoa; phylum Mollusca; class Polyplacophora; order Lepidopleurida; family Hanleyidae; genus Hanleya; species Hanleya hanleyi. The sequence goes on along the minus strand of JAVTVY010008772.1, from coordinate 35,443 downwards.
GTTGTGAGTGGCAGTCAAACCAGTCTACAGACCTTCTCTACACCAATCAACCCCGTGATCGAAACGAGCCCAGTCATCACCTCCACCACACCACGTGTACAAGCCACATCGAGCTCCACACCGAGTATACAGTCCACACTTACACCAAGTACATCCACTACGTTTGAAAACCCACCGGATTTCATCACTCACAGTGAACGTCCATCGACAACGGCGACCGACGTTGTACCCACCACCACTCCAGGTCACTCGTACCAAATTTACAAGAGCGGGTTACCACGACAGCGGATACACCTCCAAACATGGACCCTCGGTGGCAGCATCCCTTCACTTGAGTCATCGCAGAACCGACGGGCTCCGGCAAAACGCACTTCGTCAGGAAGCTCCTTCAACACGCCGACAGCATGATCACCCCACCCATTGCCCGAGTCGTGTGGTGTTACGGAGAATGGCAGGCAACGTATGCAGCAATGCCCCGCATCACGTTCGTGGAAGGCCTACCCAACCTGGCCGATTTGGAACCGGACACCTTGGTGGTTCTGGATGATCACATGGCGGAGAGGGATGCGCGCGTCACCCAACTCTTTACCAAAGGCAGCCATCATCGACGGCTCAGCACCATCTACATTGTGCAGAATCTGTTCAGTAAAAACAAAGAACATCGGAATATCAGCTTAAATGCCCACTACCTGGTGGTCTTCAAAAACCCGAGAGATACCACTCAACTGCTGCACCTGGTGAGACAGATGTATCCCGGCCGCACACCGTTTGCGTTGGAAGCCTTTAAAGATGCGACAACCGCTCAACACGGGTATATGCTCTTCGACCTCAAGCAAGCCACCCCCGATCACCTTCGACTACGGACCGGAATCTTTCCCGGAGAGACCCACCACGTTTACATGCAAAAATAATGTAAACACACCCACAGTGGCTCCCCCAGCTGGAGTGTGTGTGTTTGATGATGGGGATAATAAAAAGAATTAATACCACATCGTGGTTGACTTTGTCTCTGTTCGATATTCAGGAGGTAGCCCGCGAAAGGATAAAAAGAGCCGAGTTGTGGGTTCTAGCATTAGTTGTACATGATGTCTGCGCGAGTACGGAAGCACGCCCCGACGCTTCGTGTATTGAAGACGGCCCCACCCGAGTTGGTCCGAACCATTGTACGCGGTGCGGACCCTGACCTTGTACGCTGTCTGTGCGTGATCGGGTACAACCTGTTAAAAGGCAACGTATCACTGACTCCGGCTCAGAAGACCAAGTTGGCCAAGCATAAGACAGGTCTCCGAACCCTAGTCCAGAAGCGGGTCCCTCAAACACAAAAGAAAAAGGTGTTACAGAAAGGCGGCTTTCTCCGGGCCATCTTAGCACCGTTGGCCGCTTCCGTGTTGGGTCCAGTATTGGGTGGACTCTTCGGCCGACAATGAACCACACGAAAAAAAATGGTCCTCGTCGAACCACGGTTCCTTCAAAACCTCCAATCGCCCTACCCTGTTCCACCTACGGTGAAGACCATAAACACCCTCGATGAAGAGATGCAACAGATCTTACAAAGACCGGGGTTAAGCGACAGTGAGAAAGTACAACGGTACAATGAGACGCTTCAACGGTACATGACGTTCATGGACCGATACAAACCCCTCTCTACCCCAGCACCACCACCACCACCACGCGACACACCGCCGACCTCAGCACCGCTCCAACAGCCGCCATTACCAGGGGTACCACCCACAGCCCCACAGTGGGTCGGATACGAAGTGCTGAAGAGTGTACCTGCATCGTTCAAGAAACAAGCTGGCCTGGTATTACAACGGATGAAACAGAAACGGATGACTTGGAATGATAAAGGCGAGCTACTGGTACAGAATCAGGTGGTCCACGGTACCCACATGACGGATTTAGTGAATGACCTGATGCGTCAACGCAGGTCGCACACGGATCCTCGAGGATGGGAGGTCTTCGCTCAAGGCTTCAAAGACATGCATGTACCATAGGAATTGGTGGGGAACCCCCAGCGCTGGGCCTGGATGCAACGGACCCAGCAATCGCTGCGTGGCCCACTACCTTCTTGGGAAGCCGAGTGGGAACCGGAGTCACCCCCCAAAACACCACCACGACGGGCACCTTCTTTTCACGCCTTTAAAAAACCACCCTTGATCAAGACACCCCACATCTCCAGAGCCGTGACACGTAGCAAGTCACCGCGACGAACACGACGCCGGACACAACCGCTCAAGGCCTGGAACACCTATTAAAACCAACAGCAGCAGCAGGACAGCTCAGTCGCCATGTTTTACCTCACCCTACCCAGTAACAGTTCGCTGGATGTGTTTTCTGACAACACCTTGGCCAAGTACGTCACCCAGTTACCGCAACCGTTGCATTTACCTGGACGATGGGAATGTGGCCTCGTGGATATCCAATACCCTTACTCGTGGTACAACGTGCGAGCCAATGAAGTGTGGTACCAGGTGACCTACGAAGGCAAAGACACCCCACTCACCCTCCGCGAAGGCCAATACGATACTCCCAAGGAGTTCATGCAGGGGCTGACAAGACTGTTGCATTATAAGGCTCTACGGGAGGTCACGAATGTTTCAAAACCCATCAAAACCTTTCCCTTCAAGAATCAGGTATACTTCGATTACAACGCACACAACGACAAGGCACAGATCATCCTCACCGCCAACGTGAGTGTCGTACTGATTCCTATCCTACAGCAAATGCTGGGTCTCACTCACTCGACCTACACTGGTACATCCGAGAACCATGGCCAGATCCCGATGGATATGAAGGCGGGTATGTACGGACTCTACGTCTACTCGGACGTGGTCGACAACCACATCGTGGGTGATATCAACACACTTCTGTTACGGGTGGTCCCCATTAAAAAGACGTATGGAGATCAAGTCACCCACAGTTTCTCTCACATGCTCTACCTACCCGTACGACAAACCGACATCAACACTATCACGGTGGCCTATTATTATGGATTAAGAATACTGATCAGCGATACGGATTTTATGTTTTTGGAACATCATGATGCCTTTTTAAATGAGACAGGATACAACAAAAACGAAGTTCATGTATGTTGAATATTAAGACGACTTATTGCAAATTCATTTCACCTAACCTAGGAATGATCGGTAGCATCTGGCAGGCAGACTAACACAATTTCTTCAACATCGGACCATTTTGTAAACAGTCATTTTCAGAACTGGAGATAGTAACATCTATCCTTGGAGACATGATAGCCTCTGTTGAGACCTGATGGTACTGGCCTCTGTGAGACCTGATGGTTTTGGCCTGTCTGTATGTGCCGCTCATTCCATTATATACAATGCTATACGTTACAATGTCAAGTTAACCCAACATAAATGTCCTTATAAATTCGGTGCAATTATGACAGGCAGATCACGAATCTGTCGCATTACATAAATTCAGTCGTCAAAACCAAGGTTAATTCATTACCCTTACACAAGCAGTTTCTATGTTATCCTGTATAAATTTGAAATTACATAACTGTTTCTCACAAATAGTTGTTTACATCAACCGACCTAAAGGATCATGAAATAGTATTTCGGAAATAGTTTTGTCAAAACACATCACAATATCAAGGTTGCATGCACGCAGATTTATATAAAATTGGTAAATGAAAAGTCGAAATTTATATGGTGGCCAAGAATCGATATTTCACATATAATTTATGCATTTATATGGTGGCCAAGAATCGATATTGCACATATCCTCCAGCAATGAAAGATGAAAGATACGAACGAAGATGGTTCATTCATCTCAAAGTATAAACACGAAATGCGTAAGGCAGCAAGAATAATAGCAAACTTCAACGTATAGTCCATTATCAATAGCTAAGGTCATTATCAGAAATATCGGTCAAATACCATGAACAATTTATTCAATTACCGTAGTCCATGTTCATAGCGTAAGGTCATAATCCATAGTTACCAAAATGTATAAATGAAAATACTCTAGGTATGTGATACACGTGCCAGTCACACCACAAGTGTGCACAACAATTTACAAAACACGACACAAAAAGAAAACAATTCGCCAAAACACTACATGGAAAGCAAAGCAGTTTACCAAAACATTACATGTACATGAAAATCAAAACAAAATGGCCAAAACAAATAACATTTAACTGTATCAAAATGTCAAAACTCAAACCTGCATGCACGATAATGTCAATCAGAACAAACAGAGGCAAATTATTTCAAAGCAGAATTAACATACCATTTCATTGCAAGAAAACCTATGATGTCAGAGAAAGGATTCACACGGGGAAACTAGATCAGTTATGACAAAAGTATTCTGCGCAAAATGACAACGCACATTGTCCAATTCATACCACTACATGGTATCTCAATATTGTTGCAACAAAAATATTCAAAAACAGACATAATTATCCTGTGGTTATGTCTCAAACATTTTCCATGGTTATCACGAAGTATTCGACTTCTATAGCATGATCAGTGCTGAGACCGACCTCATCCCGAAGGTCAACATTTGGACCTTACATGTTACTCATTATGAAAGCTAGAAACTTATGGTTGACATGGACACAATATGTACCGAACTTAAGGAAGTTGCCAATACGTGTTAATTGAAACCAATTTGTCACCCAACATCTTAGACTTATATCTGAGGATCCAAAATAAACAAATAACCACACATATTCACAAATATCCAGGCTCTGATAGCCTAATCGGGGATTGTGGAGGCTCGTCAGCCAAAACCAACATGCTTCCATAGCATATATCAAGCATTTACATGCTACAACCACTAGTACGTACATGTACTCAGTGTATCTTAGGACCTATCAACATATACGCGATAATCTTAGTTCCATTTAGCCAATATTGCGTCAAGTGTTTAGCTTACCAGCTACACTACTATGGCAACTAATCGCGATAAATGTCCTAATAAAACATCATTGTGGAATCACCTCACAACATTATCATCCAAAGCTCAAAGGCTAGATTTATCAATCTGCAAATCACTAAATGTATCAGCCACAAAGGAGTTCATACAATCTACCAGTTTCACCATAGATTCATCATCTTCACTGGGCATGCAGCACTATCAATAATCAACAAAGCATGAACAATATACGAGAGATGTCAACAGTTCATATAAGGCATGATTATGGCACATATAACATGATCATTCATGGGAGAGAGAGAAACTTAAGGTTAAACCTCGCGTTCAATACATGCTACCAACCTGCCTGAGGATTCAGTCCAGAATGTTCCAAGAAAGTTACAAGAATACTATGTCCTAGAGTTCGTTAGGCATGATCTAGTTCTGTAAACTACACAATGTTCATCATATGCACTATTGTCAATCAGTGGGAACTTCACAACGTCAGACAGAAAGTTTAGGGAAGTCCAGGCAGAGAATATATCACAACACAGTTATGTTTTCAATCACTATGGCCATTTACAAGACTCTGTTAAGTAGAACGAATCAAACTGTACCTGTATATACTGTTTCCACGGAATGGACTCGTTCCAGAGGTTTCTGACACACGCTATCACGTCACCAAGCAAGAGGAGAAACATGTCGCTGTTATAGGAAGGAACAGTGTTTGAGTCGAAATTTTATCACGAAGATGGACATCACTCATGGCACTTGTGGACGTCAGTTTGGAATTCCGTCCAGTCAAAATTACAAGACAGTTCAGGGAGGCGTTGAACAGGGTAGCACATTTCACAATGGCCAATAAACAAGGGCACCAAATGTTTTCGTCAGTCACCGTCCCCGTCTGTGTGACTCAATTACCGTCTGCTATACCTCAGCAGGTGCAAAAGGAAGGAAGGTCCTTTACCTGTTCTCTTTGTAATTGACGATTGTCCCTGGCCTGAATATCAGTCCACAGATTGTCCACAAGTTTCGTGATGCCTTGAGCAATGGCCTGGAGCTCCTGTAGTTTTTCTGGCTCAGCCATTTTGTCCAAAAGTTAGTATTCTCAGTGTCCTCGGTTGATCGTCTGAATCTGTCGTCTCATCATCTTGTAGTTGTATCCAAAAGAAAATTGTCTTTATCCCGGCAAGCTCGCCATTATGAAATTTTCGGTCTTTAGGACGACAAGGGCTTGTGCGCGTGATCTTAAGATGTTGTAACGCGAAGTCGTCTCAGACTCAGGTGATGGTCTTCATAAAACCTGTACAATAATAGATTTCAAGGTCCTGCTTCTGAGATTTCTTGAAGACTTGATAGCCTCTTTAAATGAGACAGGATACAACAAAAACCAAGTTCATGTCTGTTGAATATTAAGCCGATTTATTATAAATTCATTCCACCTAACCTAGGAATGATCGGCTGCATCTGGCAGGCAGACTAACACAACTTCATCAACATCGGACCATTTTGTAAACAGTCATTTTCAGAACTGGAGAGAGTAACATCTATCATTGGAGACATGATAGCCTCTGTTGAGACCTGATGGTACTGGCCTCTGTGAGACCTGATGGTTTTGGCCTGTCTGTATGTGCCGCTCATTCCATTATATACAATGCTATACGTTACAATGTCAAGTTAACCGAACATAAATGTCCTTATAAATTCGGTGCAATTATGACAGGCAGATCACGAATCTGTCGCATTACATAAATTCAGTCGTCAAAACCAAGGTTAATTCATTACCCTTACACAAGCAGTTTCTATGTTATCCTGTATAAATTTGAAATTACATAACTGTTTCTCACAAACAGTTGTGTTTACAATAACCGACCTAAAGGGTCATGAAATAGTATTTCGGAAATAGTTCTGTCAAAACACATCACAATATCAAGGTTGCATGCACGCAGATTTATATCAAATTGGTAAATGAAAAGTCGAAATTTATGCATTTATATGGTAGCCAAGAATCGATATTTCACATATAATTTATGCATTTATATGGTGGCCAAGAATCGATATTTCACAAAATGTAGACATATGTTCTCATATGTAGAACTGCTTGTGTGTTGGTCTAAGAACATTGGTATGTACACTCATTATTCCATTTATAGAATACCCTGCTGCAGCATAGAATACGTATAAATACGCTCATGAGTGTCATTTGAGCTATCTCCGCTGCTCTATTCCTACGAAGTAGGCTCTCATTTGCAAATTGTACGGTCCGGTAATGAGTGAGTGAGTGAGTCCATCCGAATCCTCTAGTCGGCAAAATAAAGAGAACCGTTGAAATTATGACCTTGATTTTTGGCACTAACGTGCATTAGGGGACTGTTAACAGCAAGTTCTGAGCTGACCTACTTTTGATGAAAATTTGACCTACTTAGGTGACCTATAACATTACGCTTGGACCCTCAAGTCATCAAGGTGACCTATAACATTACGCTTGAACCCCCGAGTCAGCTTCCTTGCCCTAGTTCGTAGGTCCTGTGTGGTCCTGTTACAGATTGCAATACCCATCATTTGCTGTTAAATACTCAGAATATGTAAACCATGTCCTACTTTTGAAGCCCAAATATGGTGGAAACTGTTGATATTGCATCAATTAACTGTCAAGATTTGGCTGACATCAATGAAAGATGCGATGTTTTTCATTATTTCAAAAGAAGAAATACTCACAAGGAAAATAATTCTGAATTTCAAATCAAAATTTTTGCCTGAGCGAGTCCCTTTCGACCTAACGGACGAGGAGTGATAATCCTATTCAACAAAATTTTAATTATAAAATACATAACGTATATAATATTTATGACACACCTGTCACCCTAATGAATGCATATGCACCTCAGACACATAAACCTAACTTTTCAACAAAACAAATTCAATTATAGGAGAGATAGCGAATCGTTTAACAATGATCTGTGGCGACTGGAATTTAGTTCTAAATCCCGATATGAATACTGAAAATTACAAGAATGTCAATCATACACAAACTCGAAAGTTGGTTCTTCAACAAATTATTGACAACGGATATATAGATGTATGGAGACTAATGCAAGAACATGGAAGACGCTATACATGGAGAAGAGAATATCCTCACCAGAAAGCTAGATTAGATTTCTTCTCATATCAACTGACATATTCAATATAACTACTGAAGCAGATATTAAACATAATTATCTTGAAATGCAAGTTTACAAATAGTGAAAGGGGCAAATCTTACTGAAAAGTTAACTGTTTATTACTCAGAGATATAGATTACTTAAAACTGATTAAAACGGAGATTACAATCACCATTGACGAACACGCCTTACCAGTTTATAACCGTGACGCATTACCAAATATTGACCATGCAATGATATAATTCACAATCGGCAACGCCCTCTTTTTAGAAACATTTTTATTCAAAATCAGAGGTGAGTCGATCAAATATGCATAATGAAAAAAAAAGAAAGAAACATTGAAAACGGAAAAGGACAGAAAACACTGATTAAATAGAGACAGAACACGATATTTAAATGAACAATAAAATATTATGAAAATTATTTAATTGTAGAGAACAGATAAGAGTGACGGAAATATGGAATAATTTAGAAACTTCAGACATATCGGCACTTAACCCCGAATTACAGGGTAATATCATATATAAAGAGCTTAGCGAAGCGTTGAAGAAAATAAGAATATGATAAAAGTCCTATCACCCTTTAAATGTATCCTATAAGCTATCCTCAACTTGTATTGCAAACCGACTAAAATTAGCTTTATGTAAGCTTATACGCGAAGACCAGATGTGCTTTGTGTCAGACAGACAGATATATGGGAGAAATGTAATATTAGTTGATGATCGTATGTCCACTATGAAAAATGAAGATATCCCGGGATGATTGTATACCTATACACTTGAAAAAACCCTTTCGATTTGTATCCTGGATATTTATTGAAAAAGTGTAATGATGGGGGTGTAGAATATAAAATAACTCAATATGCCGACGACACCCAGCTAAATCTTGACGGGTATGCCTCTCTGTATATCTCTCCAACGATCACTAGACCTCTATAGTAGTTTTTTATAATGGAAATTGATTGAACAATTAATACTGATAAAACTCAAGTAATTTCGAAAGGTTCAGAAAATATCACAGTTATAAAATCAATGTTTTTATCCGAATTAACTTACCTCTTTTTTTCACCAAAGCCACATATTTATTAAGTTTATATGAATCGGAGGATATACGAAAGTTGCGGCCGAGCAACTTGGTTTGTGTTGGGCTTCCCATTATTCATACCCCAATTCAATTTTCTTCGATACATTGCTCCCGGCTCGCCGGGCTGTTATCCAATTAGCTTTTTAATAATTGTCACGTGATGACGCTTCAGCATCATTCTACCCTCATGTTAATTCAGGCGCACTTTTGCGCTAAATTTAACGCTAATTTAATGTTTTTCGACAACTACTTGGTTAAAATCTATTGCACGGCGTGCAGTACAACCGGAGACAGCTGTCGGTAGCTGATTCACTGATTTATCTGCAGTATTTTTGACTCGGTTTCACTGGTTGTTGTTGTTGTCAACTTGTGACTCCTCCCTGGTAGGTGATTTCGCACTAATTCTTCCTACATGAAATCATTAATATTGGGTCATTCGTTCATTCAGAACCTCGACCTTTGCGCGAGTTCGCCGATTCGCGGGTACTGCCTGTTTTTAAGTTGACATAAACATATTCGGCATTGCATGGGGGTAGAACTGTCTCAAAATGGACTCATGACCGACCCGTGGGTGCATCTTTTAACCCTGACATAATAATTTTGCAATTCAGAGCGAATGGCCTTGATATCGCCGATTTTATCTCCACGTCAAACTTTTGATAGACTTATTTGCCACGCTTGGGCCCTCGCAATCATCAATGAAATGCTGGCAAATTCCCCATGTTATTCCTGCAAATGCTGGAAAATTCCCCATGTTATTCTTGCAAGTTAAAGTTCGGCTCATCTTGTTTTCGACAATTGAATTCATTTAATTTTGTCAGGTGTCGATATTTGGACCCCAGTCAATGTGGCGCGGCCTCATCCCTCAACTGTAAATACAGTCAATGGATTTGTCAGGTTTTTACTATGATCACCATTTTGGTCACCAGTTTCAAATTGTTGGCCCAAATCTGGTGTACCTGTATCTAGTTAGATAATGTGAGAAAACAATATTATGTTAAGTTTATTTCCCCCATGTGTTGGCCTGTTCCCTATCCCTCCTGCTGGGTTATAATGAGCAGTGTATAATATTATTGTCCTGGTACTTAACAATATTATGTTTCCCCATGTGTTGGCTTGTGCCGTGATGACCTGTGTCCTAGCCGTCCTGCTGGGTTATAATGAGCAGTGAATTATATTGGCCTAGTACTTAACAATCCCAGATGGATGACTTGTGTTTTTCATGCTTGGTTAATAAAAAAAAAGCTGCGTCCCATGAGCCAGGCCGACCAATCAAAAGGCTAGCAACCATCTGTTCTCTATGGTAGTCACAGTCTAGCTCTATGAGCCTGTTGAATCAGGTTTTTGTTTTTGCAGTACACGAGCATCGCTCAGGTATGTTCATCACTGACAGTTCTGTATTGTTCTAACTATTTAATAACTATTTTTCAGTATTCCCTGTATGGATGCATTTTACCAGTCATTTACTTGGCCATTATCTGATGGGCTCCATTCCTAAAACTCATTTCAGGCATTGTGTTGACCAGTCTGTAAATCAGGCCTGTGTTGAAAAACCTCAGTACCATTCTGGGGAAATCCAGAGCCATTAATGACGATGTTTTGGGGCTTAGGATTAATTGTCATTTTCAGTTTTTTTAACAGAATTGGAACATGCCACCACATAGGGCCGCTCGAAAGGCGTAGCTGTAGCTGTAGCCCGGGTGCAGTCTAATGGAGGAGGGCAGCCTCATTAAGAGCCACGAATGAGAAGCAGGTGACCCACCCGATACCAAGTGCTGCAAATTCAATCCCTGGTGTCCCATCAGCTCGAGAGGTGGTAATCACCGCAACCTTCGCTGCGGCTCGGGAAGCAGTCCGAGAAACTTTAAAAACTTTGAATCAGGTAGCTTCAAGCAATATGAACAACGAGCTATTGTCCTACTTCTTTTACTGATTTACCTGTTCTACAAAGGGGTATACATATTACAAATGGTAACATGTATTTTTATGAGCCAGAATTTAGCGATGATTTTGTATGCTCCATCTATCATCACTCAGATGCTCTGTGCATCACCGTCTACATGTTTCTCTGAAATCCAGCTTTATCACAGTGGGGTCAACTGAGTTCACTTGGTGCATATATTTAGGTATGATCTTGGTCATGATACAATCTACTTCTCATGAGGTCAGCATTAACTGCTCACATTTCAGTATACATGAACATATTAAGCTGGTCAGAAATCGGGCTATATCATACTGACTTGAGCTGAATTTACTGGTGTATATATTTAGTGTGTGGTCATGGTCGTAATGCATTCTGCTTTTCAGGAGGTCCACATTGACTTCTCTCATTTCAGTAAAAATGACCATAAGTGTTTCAGTGAAACATTTAACAGTTCTTCATTCATTCTATTGTTATGAAGGACACACATGTATCATCACTGTTAGATAAACACTGTTGCCATGAATCATCATATCCTTGTAGGCCTAGAGTGTACAATGTTATACAGTACCCTTATAGTTTTTTTCTTTATTCCAGGTGTTGGATGTTTGACACACATGTTGATGTTTTTTATGTCGGTCATGGTATCAGAGTATCACAATTAGTGATATTGCAGTCTCGCATAATTCAGCTGCGCACACATTTGTGGTCAGGTTATCCATGTTCTTTTCTATATTGTAGGAGAAGTGTGACACCATCACCTATAAACTGCCACTTACAGATTTTCGGACTTCTAGAGGTGTTGAAATGATATGTGTCTAGATGGAACTTAGTTGTTTTGTTTGAGTCAGCTGCTCCTGTTCCTGCATTGAGGTGACTGCTTTCCTTACACGAGTAACTAGTACTGACCGTTTTATTTTTTCCTTCCATTCCTATACAGGTATATCCATGACCAGGCTTGACAACACAGCACACACCATTGTGCAGAACATTCTTCAGCCTGAATTTCCTCGGGAGGTGGGTCTTCCATGTAAGGGATCACGAAATGCGGGATGTAGTAGTGAAGGCAGTGTGAGACCATTTCCAAGGACGACAGTTTAGAGCGACAGTTTGAAATTTTAATTTCTGCCAAAAACAGCAAGACTTTGAGCAAACCTGAAAACATGGAAGTTAAGATACAGAAGTATAACCAGTTTTAGACTGTTATCCCTGGAACGACAGATTGCTGCGATAGTTTGAAATCATTTTTCCTGAGCGACAGATTGCAGCGACACTTTGAGAGGGTATATTCTCTCGGACGACAGATTGCTGCGACAGTGTGAAACCATTTTACCTGAGGGACAAATTGCAGTGACAATTTGACAATGTGTATTCTCTCAAACGACAGTTTGCTGTGACAGTTTAAAACTGTTTTCCCTGAGCGACAGTTTGCAGCGACACTTTGACCGAGTATCTCCTGTTTGGAGATGCATTGGACATGCCAACACTGGCACCTTTCTACACTTGTCAAACCTGACCGATTTTCTCGTAACACTTCCTATGAATGAAAACTATTGATAGGGAAATGGAGAAATGTGAATGGACATGCTATATTCTGTGGGACGACAGATCGCTGCGACAGTTTGAAACTGTTTTTCCTTTGCGACAGTTTGCAGTGACACATTAATACCATTTTTCCCGAGCGACAGATTGCAGCGACACTTTGACAAGGTGTATTTCCTCAGGCGACAGTTTGCAGCGACACTTTTGGAAGGTATATTCTCTCGGATGACAGATTGCTGCGACAGTTTGAAACCATTTTTCCCGAGCGACAGTTTGCAGCGACACTTGGACCAGCTATATTCTGTGGGACGACAGATTGCTGCGACAGTTTGAAACTGTTTTTCTTGAACGACAGATTGCTGCGACAGTTTGAGACCATTTTTCCTGAGCGACATATTGCAGCGACACTTTGACAAGGTATATTCTCTCAAACGACAGATTGCTGCGACAGTTTGAAACCGTTTTTCCTGAGCGACAGATTGCTGCGACATTTTGAAACTGTTTTTCCCGAGCGACAGATTGCAGCGACACATTGAAACCATTTTTCCTGAGCGACAGATTGCAGCGACACTTTGACAAGGTGTATTTCCTCAGGTGACAGTTTGCAGCGACACTTTTGGAAGGTATATTTTCTCGGATGACAGATTGCTGCGACAGTTTGAAACCATTTTTCCTGAGCGACAGTTTGCAGCGACACTTTGACCAGCTATATTCTGTGGGACAACAGATTGCTGCGACAGTTTGAAACTGTTTTTCTTGAATGACAGATTGCTGCGACAGTTTGAGACCATTTTTCCTGAGCGACATATTGCAGCGACACTTTGACAAGGTATATTCTCTCAAACGACAGATTGCTGCGACAGTTTGAAACCGTTTTTCCTGAGCGACAGATTGGTGCGACAGTTTGAAACTGTTTTTCCCCGAGCGCCAGATTGCAGCGACACTTTGACCGGGTATATTCTGTGGGACGACAGATTGCTGCGACAGTTTGAATCTGTTTTTCCTCAGCGATAGCTTGCAACGGCACTTTGGCAAGGTATATTATCTCGGACGACAGATTGCTGCGACAGTTTGAAACTGTTTTTCCTGTGCGACAGATTGCAGCGACACATTGAAACCATTTTTCCTGAGCGACAGATTGCAGCGACACTTTGACAAGGTGTATTGCCTCAGGCGACAGTTTGCAGCGACACTTTTGGAAGGTATATTCTCTCGGATGACAGATTGCTGCGACAGTTTGAAACCATTTTTCCCGAGCGACAGTTTGCAGCCACACTTTGACCAGCTATATTCTGTGGGATGACAGATTGCTGCGACAGTTTGAAACTGTTTTTCTTGAACGACAGATTGCTGCGACAGTTTGAGACCATTTTTCCTGAGCGACATATTGCAGCGACACTTTGACAAGGTATATTCTCTCAAACGACAGATTGCTGCGACAGTTTGAAACTGTTTTTCCTGAGCGACAGATTGCTGCGACAGTTTGAAACTGTTTTTCCCGAGCGCCAGATTGCAGCGACACTTTGACCGGGTATATTCTGTGGGACGACAGATTGCTGCGACAGTTTGAATCTGTGTTTCCTCAGCGATAGCTTGCAGCGGCACTTTGGCAAGGTATATTATCTCGGACGACAGATTGCTGCGACAGTTTGAAACTGTTTTTCCTGTGCAACAGATTGCTGCGACAGTTTGAGACCATTTTTCCTGAGCGACATATTGCAGCGACACTTTGACAAGGTATATTCTCTCAAACGACAGATTGCTGCGACAGTTTGAAATCGTTTTTCCTGAGCGACAGATTGCTGCGACAGTTTGAAACTGTTTTTCCCGAGCGACAGATTGCAGCGACACATTAAAACCATTTTTCCCGAGTGACAGATTGCAGCGACACTTTGACAAGGTGTATTTCCTCAGGCGACAGTTTGCAGCGACACTTTTGGAAGGTATATTCTCTCAGATGACAGATTGCTGCGACAGTTTGAAATCATTTTTCCCGAGCGACAGTTTACAGCGACACTTTGACCAGCTATATTCTGTGGGACGACAGATTGCTGCGACAGTTTGAAACTGTTTTTCTTGAACGACAGATTGCTGGGACAGTTTGAGACCATTTTTCCTGAGCGACATATTGCAGCGACACTTTGACAAGGTATATTCTCTCAAACGACAGATTGCTGCGACAGTTTGAAACCGTTTTTCCTGAGCGACAGATTGCTGCGACAGTTTGAAACTGTTTTTCCCGAGCGACAGATTGCAGCGACACATTAACACCATTTTTCCTGAGTGACAGATTGCAGCGACACTTTGACAAGGTGTATTTCCTCAGGCGACAGTTTGCAGCGACACTTTTGGAAGGTATATTCTCTCGGATGACAGATTGCTGCGCCAGTTTGAAATCATTTTTCCGGAGCGACAGTTTACAGCGACACTTTGACCAGCTATATTCTGTGGGACGACAGATTGCTGCGACAGTTTGAAACTGTTTTTCTTGAACGACAGATTGCTGCGACAGTTTGAGACCATTTTTCTGAGCGACATATTGCAGCGACACTTTGACAAGGTATATTCTCTCAAACGACAGATTGCTGCGACAGTTTGAAACCGTTTTTCCTGAGCGACAGATTGCTGCGACAGTTTGAAACTGTTTTTCCCGAGCGACAGATTACAGCGACACATTAAAACCATTTTTCCCCGAGTGACAGATTGCAGCGACACTTTGACAAGGTGTATTTCCTCAGGCGACAGTTTGCAGCGACACTTTTGGAAGGTATATTCTCTCGGATGACAGATTGCTGCGCCAGTTTGAAATCATTTTTCCGGAGCGACAGTTTACAGCGACACTTTGACCAGCTATATTCTGTGGGACGACAGATTGCTGCGACAGTTTGAAACTGTTTTTCTTGAACGACAGATTGCTGGGACAGTTTGAGACCATTTTTCCTGAGCGACATATTGCAGCGACACTTTGACAAGGTATATTCTCTCAAACGACAGATTGCTGCGACAGTTTGAAACCGTTTTTCCTGAGCGACAGATTGCTGCGACAGTTTGAAACTGTTTTTCCCGAGCGACAGATTGCAGCGACACATTAAAACCATTTTTCCTGAGTGACAGATTGCAGCGACACTTTGACAAGGTGTATTTCCTCAGGCGACAGTTTGCAGCGACACTTTTGGAAGGTATATTCTCTCGGATGACAGATTGCTGCGACAGTTTGAAATCATTTTTCCCGAGCGACAGTTTACAGCGACACTTTGACCAGCTATATTCTGTGGGACGACAGATTGCTGCGACAGTTTGAAACTGTTTTTCTTGAACGACAGATTGCTGCGACAGTTTGAGACCATTTTTCCTGAGCGACATTGCAGCGACACTTTGACAAGGTATATTCTCTTAAACGACAGATTGCTGCGACAGTTTGAAACCGTTTTTCCTGAGCAACAGATTGCTGCGACAGTTTGAAACTGTGTTTCCCGAGCACCAGATTGCAGCGACACTTTGACCGGGTATGTTCTGTTTAGAGATGGATTGCACATGTGAACACTGGCACCTTTCTACATCCCTGAATGCTGACCTAACGATTTTCCAAAAGTTAAAGATGGGCTCCAAGGTTTCCGCCCATTCAGGTCGAAATTCAATAGCCTTCTGGCCACTGACTAGATAAGTGAGCATATCAAATTTTGAATTGATCTGTGATGAAACCGTTTTGCAGAGATCTCACTATGTACATGTACGTACGGATGGACGGACGTACTTGATAACGACAATACTGCTAGAACAGTGCTTTGAAAGTCAACTTCAAGCACACTCATGACGAACACTCAGCTTTGACAGCCTAGTTATGCTTTGATGGAGAAATTATCTGACTTTTATAGCTGAAATGACCCTAAACCTGATAGTTACGGAGCATACCTAACCCTAAGTCCTAATCCCGCTTTGACACTTGACCTCACATACATTCCTCCCTAACACCGCTTTGACACTCGACATCACGTACATTCGTCCCTAACACCGCTTTGACACTCGACCTCATATACATTCCTCCCTAACACTGCTTTGACACTCAACTTCACATACATTCCTCCCTAACACCGCTTCGACACTCGACTTCATGTACATTCCTCCCTACTCCCTAACACTACCTTGACACTCGACTTCACATACATTCCTCCCTAACACGGCTTTGACACTCGACCTCACATACATTCCTCCCTAACACCGCTTTGACAGTCGGCCTCCCATACATTCCTCCCTAACACCGCTTTGACACTCGACTTCATGTACATTCCTCCCTAACACTGCTTTGACACTCAACTTCTCGACTCCATGTACATTCCTCCCTAACACCGCTTTGACACACCACCTCGCGTACATTCCTCCCTAACACCGCTTTGAGACTTCACATACATTCCTCCCTAACACCGCTTTAACACTCGACCTCACATACATTCCTCCCTAACACCGCTTTGACACTCGACTTCACATACATTCCTCCCTAACA
This sequence comes from Hanleya hanleyi, assembly GCA_036873755.1. Taxonomy (NCBI): domain Eukaryota; kingdom Metazoa; phylum Mollusca; class Polyplacophora; order Lepidopleurida; family Hanleyidae; genus Hanleya; species Hanleya hanleyi. Next base: position 18,354 of record JAVTVY010008772.1, on the reverse strand, counting down.
CTGCTTTGACACTCGACCTCACATACATTCCTCCCCAACACCGCTTTGACAGTCGACCTCACATACATTCCTCCCTAACACCGCTTTGACACTCGACTTCATGTACATTCCTCCTAACACCGCTTTGACACTCAACTTGACATACATTCCTCCCTAACACCGCTTTGACACTCGACTCCATGTACATTCCTCCCTAACACCGCTTTGACACTGCACTTCAGATACATTCCTTCGTAAGAGTGCTTTGAAAGTCAACTTGAAGCACACTCATGCAGAACACCCAGCTTCGACATTACCCTAGTTACGCTTTGGTGGAGAAATTATATGACTTCTATAGCTGAAATGACCCTAAACCTGATAGTTATGAACCATACCTAACCCTAAGTCCTAATGCCGCTTTGACACTCGACCCGACATACATTCCTCCCTAACACCGCTTTGACACTCTACTTCACGTACATTCCTCCCTAACACCGCTTTGACACTCGACGTCACATACATTCCTCCCTAACACCGCTTTGACACTCGACCTCACATACATTCCTCCCCAACACCGCTTTGACACTCGTCTTCACATACATTCCTCCCTAACACCGCTTTGACACACGACCTCACGTACATTCCTCCCTAACACCGCTTTGACACTCGACTTCACATACATTCCTCCCTAACACCGCTTTGACACTCGACCTCACATACATTCCTCCCTAACACCGTTTTGGCACTCGACTTCACATACATTCTTCCGTAACACTGCTTTGACACTCGACCTCACATACATTCCTCCCTAAGACCGCTTTGACAGTCGATTTCACATACATTCCTCCCTAACACCGCTTTGACACTTGACTTCATGTACATTCCTCCCTAACACTGCTTTGACACTCAACTTCTCGACTCCATGTACATTCCTCCCTAACACCGTTTGACACTCTACTTCACATACATTCCTGCCTAACACTGGTTGACACTCGAGTTGACATACAATCCTCCCTAACACCACTTTGACATTGAACTAAACATACATTTGACATTCGACTTCACGTACACTTCTCCCAAACCGCTTTGACACTCGACTTCACATACCTTCCTCCCTAACACTGCTTTGACACTCGACTTCACATACATTCCTCCCTAACACCGCTTCGACACTCAAATTCACGTACATTCCCCCCTAACACCGCTTTGACACGACCTCACATACATTCCTCCCTAACGCCGCTTTGACACTCGACTTCACATACATTCTTCCCTAACACCGCTTTGTCACTCGACCTCACATACATTCCTCCCTAACACCGCTTTGACACTCGCCCACATCTGAGAGAATAGCAGATGTCATATATTGCATCCTGTTGGATTGTTTTGATCTCTGATGTTGATAGCCGTGTTTGTTTTGACTTCACAGTCGAGGTTGAAAGACATGATCCCACCAGTTCTTCCCCGAATGAAATAGACAGGTCAGCCGCTTTGTCTCAAACTGTCGCAGCAATCTGTCGTTCAAGAAAAACAGTTTCAAACTGTCGCAGCAATCTGTCGTCCCACAGAATATAGCTGGTCAAAGTGTCGCTGCACACTGTCGCTCGGGAAAAATGGTTTCAAACTGTCGCAGCAATCTGTCATCCGAGAGAATATACCTTCCAAAAGTGTCGCTGCAAACTGTCGCCTGAGGAAATACACCTTGTCAAAGTGTCGCTGCAATCTGTCACTCAGGAAAAATGGTTTCAATGTGTCGCTGCAATCTGTCGCACAGGAAAAACAGTTTCAAACTGTCGCAGCAATCTGTCGTCCGAGATAATATACCTTGCCAAAGTGGCGCTGCAAGCTATCGCTAAGGAAAAACAGATTCAAACTGTCGCAGCAATCTGTCGTCCAAGAAAAGCAGTTTCAAACTGTCACAGGAATCTGTTGTCCTACAGAATATAGCTGGTCAAAGTGTCGCTGCAAACTGTCGCTCGGTAAATGGTTTCAAACTGTCGCAGCAATCTGTCATCCGAGAGAATATACCTTCCGAAAGTGTCGCTGCAAACTGTCGCCTGAGAAAATACACCTTGTCAAAGTGTCACTGCAATCTGTCGCTCAGGGAAAAAGTTTCAAAGTGTCGCTGCAAACTGTCGCCAAAGAAAGAGGTTCAAACTGTCGCAGCAATCTGTCGTTCAGGACAAATAGTTCCTAACTGTCGCAGCAATCTGTCGTCCGGCAGAATATATCCTTTTATACGTTTTTTTTGGGGGGGGTGGGGGGGGGCCCCATCATACATTCATGAACAGTTTCAAAGTATCGCAGCAATCTGTCGTCCGCCAGAATATACCTTGTCAAAGTGTCGCTGCAAACTGTCTCACAGGGAAAAGAAAGCTCAACTCTCTCCCATTCACTACCCTTATAATTGTTTCCTTTTGTATTGTTGGGGGGAGGGGCCCCATTATTCGTTTCGTGATCTCTTACATGGAAGACGTACCCCTCGGGAGCTGCCAGCATGTTTTATATTGGCTATATCATTGTTTATGGTCTGAACTAAGCTAATTTAACATGTTCAAATTCTCAGACATTTCCCAGAGTTTGATCGAACTTTATGCTTTGAATATTGGTGGGATAAACAGTTTTTTATAGACAAGGCCAGTTTTGATCAGCCATGTCTGATGTTGCTATTTCAGACCCTGATATTTATCACTCCATTATGATTTCATACTCACAGACAGAAATGGTTGCCTGCTCTCAGTATCTCTATGCTTGCAGATCCTGTGTTAATTCCGTTCTGTTAATTATTATTTCCAGGATTTTCCCAACATGTTCTCTCTGGAATGCAGTGTGACAGAGGGTTGAGGGGCTCCGGTGACATGCATGTACGTATCATAGGCAGCTAAATCCAGTGGAATCACTGGTCCCTCTAATATACTGTACCCCAGGTTATTATATTGTATGTTACTTTTCAGACCACCCGTCTGTTTGCAGTATCAGAACTGGGGAACTGTAAATATTGATGTTGTAAAACATTGTTATATTTAAGAATTCCCCATTAACATTGTCTAATTTCAGAAGAGACATTCTACCTCATCCTATCATACCCATCTCCAGAACTAACTTATTGTTACTATCACTTTCAGGTCTTTCACTAGTGAGCTCCATCTCATACAGATACTGGTATGTGTGAATTCAAGTAGTATGTACTACAACACTCCTATTGAATTGTACAAGAGTAATTTGACTTCCTTTTTTCAACCTTGTTTCAAAGTTTAATCATGAGAAAGAGGTGCTTAATCCTAACCTTCCCTTGGACCATGGACAAAACATGAGGATCTTCAATGTTTTCTCTGCCATACAATTTAACTGGCTGGAATTTAAATGTTTTGTTTGGGAATGTCTGATAAGGGAAGGATATTACTCATTTTTCGGAGGTTAACTGGGAGTCTTCCAGTGCTAGTCGTTTTCTTTTATTGAAATAAATAAATATGTAAAACATTTATAAAAAATTCCTGACAGGCCCATGAACATTTCTCGTTCTATATTTATTGAATTAATATGGTTATTCACTATGTGACAGGTATGTTATGCTGCCCTGAATGGTATTTGTTCTTCCAAGCTGGTGTGGATTTCTGTGACCCTTCCGTCATGCACACTTATTACCCACTTTCAATGTTTCTGTTCTCCCATTTAGTTGTTGGAGTTGTCTTCCATGATTTGTAGTCATGTTCTTTGGGAGTTGTCTCCCCTTGGTCCATGTCACAAGTGCAGAGATTGCAATAAAGTTGAATTGAATTGATATTCATAGTCTAAAGGTTTGCCACAGGTACGATGCACCGTTTCTTGCAAATGGCCAGGTAGTATTCCACCATTCATGGTTGCACAGTAATAGTTTGCCCGTGTTTTCTCATGCCAGCTTTTATTGACCTACTTGCTATTGTGGGGAATAGGTTCCCTTTATATTTGCCCGAGTCAATCTGTCTTGCTATATGTCCTGTGCAAAATAAACTACATGTACCTGATTGTATTAGTTCATGCATTTGCACAGTCTTGATAGAAGATGTAACATTTGCAGTCAACATATCGGTAGTCAAAAGTCATTGCTTCAGTTAGCGCTAGCCAGTTGCTCCCATTCTCAAGTTAGCAAACCAGCCAAGTGTGATATGAGCCTCTGGAGAGTAATGCGGGCAGCTGCCCTCCAGAGGGTTACCGTGCCCTTTTTGGTCCATAAAACGCCCTAAATATTGATCAAGAATACATCTGGATAGCGAGCTGCATCCAACATGCCATTATTATACCTAATGTGAATATGTTAACTAGTTCTTCAATCGAATAGCCATTCAACACGTTAGGTTCGGGGTGGCTTTAACTGATTCCTTCAGGCGATGTTTCGTTTTTCAATTTGATAGTTCTCTCTTGATGAGGTTAAGGGTGTCCGCTGGTGGTAAATCAAAGTAAGTAACTTTTTGAATAACGTGTGTTGTTGCATTCATAATTGTGTAATATGAGGAAAAACAAAGCAAAAAATATAGGTTGGTGTGCATTTTTTAGCTGTAGGCAACGTTAAGTGGACTGACCCATTCTCAATTTGATAATCCAGAAATCATAGGGAATAGTCCTAGTTTTGAAGCATATTCATGAAAAATTCATATAAATAGTATTTAACATTTTCTTATATTCTAACTGTTTGCAGATAATCACAATGTCTATCAAAATTTATCAAATTGGATGGATGTTGCTGAGCAAAATTCTCGGCTAGAAGGCTTTTTAAGGAAATCCCTATCTATTGACCTATGAAAGGGAGATAACTCAATAGGAAAAACAGGCAAAATGGCTGCCAAAGCAAAAAACCACCAGCGGACATCCCTAAGAGGGTTGCGGGAGGCACCCTAAATGTCTGAAGTCATATGATGACTACCTACCTTAATCGGGGAGTACGGGATGTCTCCCCGGTTATCGTGAGTATACTCTTTGTTTTTAAGCGTTATTGGCGCCAGTTCATCGCCATCTATGTTTATTATCATTGGAATTCATCTACGGTGGGTTGCAGGAGGTCCCCTCTCTTTCTCGGTCGACTAAGGTTGCTGTGGGGCTGCCACTCTCCCTTAACCACAGCGGTCGAGTGGAGGTGGCGGTTCAGCCCCACTTCTGTCATTTGTCAGTCATAAATTTATTCGGACTTAATTCATACATAACAAAGTACAAATTACACTGACTGATATTTCATTAATAAACTGTCACGAAAGTGGCCTTAGTCGACCTTGCATCAAGTTGTTGACTTATTCTTGCAGCTTTCCGTTCTAATCGAAGATCACAACGGAAGCCCGAGCACAAATGATAGAATAAAACAAAAGATTACAAACAAGGGGGAGAGGATGATGAAGATCAGCAATTATATACATAGTCTAAACATTAAAACAAAAAGCAAAAAATGACAAAATATAATGAACAGTGGGTTGTCAGGAACGATCGACGTATGGAATATGGATGGAGAAATATTAAGAAAGGGTATCGACAACATTTCAAAACCTTTTGGAAAGACACATTCTTCACGTGGAAGCAGCTGTGCCCCAAACGTATTCCAGAATCTATACCAACCCGTGTGGCTCCATAGCAGATTAAAACAATCGATCGGTTGAAAATGGTATGAAATATTTACGCGACGTTGTTATTTTATTTATTTCTAGATTTCACGAAACTAAAAAGCTGAGTAAACATCTTACAGAGTGAATTGATTACAATAATATGTGATGATAATCTTTATACTCTGTCCATTTGAATTTGTCGTCTATTTTGGAGCTTGTCGATAATCAGCAGTTAACTCTGCATAAATTTTCCTTTTTGCATAACTACAAAATGACTGCCATTTCCCCGTGATATCGATAATATATCACGCTTGAAATAATTTCGTGATTCTCTCCATATGAAACTCCAATACAGTGGTTGCATGTACCGGGACTCAATTACACAGAGAGACGTCATAATGTACTCGTGTTTACTAGCACAAAGGTCAACAATGCCGTGTACGGTCATAGAGGTGAGTGTGGTTTATCATTCGGCAATTTCACTGGGCATCAGCTTCACATTTTTAAGTTAAATACTTATTTTTAAGTTACCTTGACTTAATGAATAGAGTAATCTGTTCAAACCGGGAAACGCACGTGATGTCATATAGCCAATCAAGATAGGAGCTTGCCAACACCGTGGAGCTAGGATTTTCTTTGATGTCTGCCCGTGTGATCTCCAAATATGGCAAGTGGTGGGTGTATTGAAGTTAATTTCCTTCGAATAGCCAATCCAATTTGAATTTTAAAGAGGTCGTACATTGCATTTCTCCGAATATGGGTCACGGAATATTTATAGCGCTATGACATCACCAGACCTGTATTCTAACCAGATAATGTGTTACATTCAGCTAAGGAAACACGTGTAGTAGACTTGGGTAAGCGAAGATGCTGGGCATGGAATATAAGTGGCACTCCTGCTGACCGTCTATTATTACCTTATACGGCATCAATGCCCTTTGTGCCAATGGGCATGAATACATTATGACGTCTCCCTATGTAATTGAGGTCCGGTACATAAACAACAGTACTGGAGTTTTATATGGAGTGAATTATAAAGTTATTTCAAGTGTGATATATTATCAATATCACGGAGTAATGGTAGTCATTTTGTAGAGTTCAGTTTGTTATACACGGCGCCAAAAAGAAAGTTGTTGCAGGGTAAACTATTGACTTTTGACAAGCGCCAAGATAGACGACTAATTAAAATGGACAGACTTTAATATCTAAGTGGAGAAACAATGTAAAACATTCGTTAAGGCCCATTCTCACGGTGCAATTTGTTGTAACAACTTGTAGCATACAACTCAGTTGCATTGTGGGAACACTCGAATGATTTTAGTCGCATGCTAGAAGTCGTATGAAATAGAACAGATCCTATTTCATACGCTTGGTTGCGTGTTACAAATCGGGGGATTCCCCGCCGAGTTGTTACTACAAATCACATCATGAGAGTAGGCCTTGACTTATACAACGCATCATTCCAGCGACGACACACAGCCACACTTCAAGAGGTTTCAATACCTTTCGTTTACCGGAAGTCACCTGATACACTCCACAAAACCGAGATTTATAGACAAATGAGCATTCATATTGATTGAAAATGAATAACGCTGTCTGACAGAAAACTCAAATCTACATCTGATGCTCGGCCCAAACAAAACTTTAGTTTTGAGGTTTCTATCTTTTACAAGATAGATTTCTGCACTAATCTCTACTGCCAGAAATCGACATGGTAATTGGAATTAATAATAGACGTGTTAAAAATATAAGTAAAGAAATTGAATATTCACATTGTAAATGTTTTCTAAGGTCGTACGTTGATTACCATTTTCGATTGAACCCTAACATCCCATGTTATTTATTGGATTCTCTTATTCATACAGTCATAAAATATGTTTTATTGGATATCCTCTGTTTTCAAATATTTCAATATAAAACTGTTAACTGTTTACCATCAACTTTTCTGCGTCTGAAACGTTACGAAACGCCTATGTTCGCCTTCGCTATTTATACAGTTCAACTCACAGGATGGAAAACACACTGTTTCACTGTCAGGTCACAACCTGAATAATTCCCTCTGGATGTCACACTCTCCTATATATATATCCACACCTCATAGAGAACTTTCCAGGAAATGATGTCATACATAATACCGTAACGAACTGCCTGGAACATTTTACATAGCACTAGTATTTCTATACTTACTTATGTTTACTATATACGTGTGTCACCTAGAACCTCTAATAGGTCAATGCAGCAGGTGCAGAATGGTGTCATTATCACAGAATGAACATGTTTACAAATTACTGCTACCAGGGTCACACTAAAGAAAATTATCTACTTTAACAACACATCACAGCAAAATAAATTACAATTGTGTGTATCATGCACCCATAACGAATCTATATACTTGCTCTCGAAACAGAGCCAGAAGAAGTTAGCCGAATCTACATACAACACAGCACTAGATAGTTTATATCTAATCAACCAGCCGGAAAATTAAAACAGTTGCAAAATCTGGTGCAATATGTCACAACGTCTAGGCTTACTACAATACCTTGAAAGAGTGTGACAGGCCATTTTTATAATCCTTAATGTTCATACCCAGTCCGTTAAGTTTTCAGTTTAGTACACTTTCTACCTAGAGGCATGTCACACATCTCCCAGTTCTTGTGCTGGTGTCCACTCTTTGTGTAATACACGCTGTGAAATGTCGATTCTGGGCCACCATATAAATGCATAAAAGATATCGATTCTTAGCCTTTATTATATTAACTTTATCCTTGAGTGAAAATTCATGATTTCATAAGCTTTTCTTACTGTCCCTTGTTATCGGTACGGTGTATGTTATATCCAAGGCTGACAGTTTAACATGAGGGAATTGTTTTCGGTTCTGAATACTATTTTGCTAATATAAACATCTTGTCCAGTGACCTGTAGGGTCAAGCATTGTCAGTTAACTTCTGTGAGAAATTATATTTGACTGTATTTCCAGTAGGCGTCAGATTCGATCTTCGGTATTCAGCTATAGGATTTAACGGTGTGGATAAGTACAATGCACTGACATATACCCGGTGGAACCCAGACTTTGAGTTCTGTGTTTTGGTTTGGTGACAGTTCGATTGTCCCATTGTCATAAAGTCTGATGAGATGTTATCATGTACCCATTGTTAGGATAGTATAAAAGAGAATGTTTGACGGTTTCCAATTTACAGAATAAGATCCTCTGTCATGTTACCACAGGTACAGCGTCACAATATTGTAAGCTGAAATGAAATACGAGCAGTAAAAGCTATCTACAGCAATGTGTGTGTTCTGTTGTCATCCATTTTAAGTCCAGAGAAAACCACTGGCCGGACCGGAATCTTCTGATGGGTTTATGTAATTTTACCCGGGAACATCGGCGCCCCATACAAGCCCACTTTCCGTCGAGAGTTCTCACAAATTACATTGGCGGGCTTGCTCCAAGATGAAAAAAAAAATTCCAGATGCCACAGGAACATTGGTTGATGAACAGCGGAATATTTAAATTTCCACGTCTGAAGTTTCCAGCCTTACTTGACGCTGTACCGGTGGGATAATCTACTGCAAGACCGTGAGACGACAGCCAGAATGCGGTGTTGATAGTCTCGCTTCCATTCGCGAGGACCCGTCCACGAGCTACTAGCGCTCTTTGGCGACCCGTCTTGATGCTGGATCACGTTGCCCTCCGTTCCTGGACCCACGGTCTTCCCTCTTCCTTCTTTCTTCTTCTGCGGTCGGTGCGGGGAGCCCATGGTCCTTCATCGCTTTATTCCAGACTGGTGGAATGATCGTCATCTTCCCTCTTCATTCTTTCTTCTCCTGCTGTCGTGCAGAGACCTATTTCCTTCATGACTCGGAAATCTTGACGGATCTCGTCTTCTTCCGTCTCCTCTGGTGTCACAGTGACGTCGACGACGCGGTGGTTTGCAGCCATTTCTCCCATCTTTATTTTGCAAGTTCTTCACGTCAGCTCGTGTGGACGGGCACGGACGCATCAATAATCGTCTGAACTATTGGAAAATGTCGCACGGTGGGGCGGTTCCTCATCTGTCGACACGCGATGGTCCAGCCCAGCATTTGTGAGTGAGCCGGATCTCCCTGCATCCTGTACATCAAGGCTGCCACATGACTATTTTACTTGGTGTCGCGCCTCCCGCTCTCCGCGTCTTCTTGCATTGAACTCCCCTTCTATTCCTGCATTCAATGAAGTAGTCACCCGGACGGTGACTAGTGCACATGTTTGGTTCCGGTGCTTTGACCATGATGGCGTTTGCAATCCTTTTCAGTTCTTCTTCATAGGAACTCTCCTTGAACTGCCTTGTAATTCTGACTGGATGAAATTCCAAACTGATGTCCACAACTACCATGAGTGATGTCCATCTTAGTGATAAGATGATCGACCCAAGCACTGTTCCTTCCTATAACAGCGACATGTTTCTCCTCTTCCTTGGTGACGTGACAGCGTGTGCCAGAAACCTCTGGAACGAGTCCATTCCGTGGAAATAATATCTACAGGTACAGTTTGACTCGTTTTACTTAACAAAGCCTTGTAAATGGCCGTAGTGATTGAAAACATAACTGTGTTGTGGTATATTATCTGCCTGGACTTCTCTGGACTTACTGTCTGACGTTGTGAAGTTCCCACTGATTGACAATAGTGCTTGTGATGAACAGTGTGTACTTTACAGAACTGGATCATGCCTAACGAGCTCTAAGACATTGTGTTCTTGTAACTTTCTTGAAACATTCTGGACTGAATCCTCAGACAGGTTGGTAGCATGTATTGCACGCGAGGTCTAACCTTAACTTTCTCTCTCCCTTGAACGATCATGTTATATGTGCCATAATGATGCCTTATATGAACTGTTGACATCTCTCGTATATTGTGCATGTTTTGTGAATTGTTGATAATACTGCATGCCCAGTGAAGTTGATGAATCAATGGTGAAACTGGTAGATTGCATGAATTCCTTTGTGACTAGTAAATTTAGTGATTTGCAGATTGATAAATCTAGCCTTTGAAGTTTGTACGATAATATTGTGATGTGCTTCCACAATGATTTTTTGTTAGGACTTTTATCGCGATTAGTTGCCATAATAGTGTAGCTGGTAAGCTAAGACACTTAACGCAATATTGGCTAAATGGAACTAAAATTATCGCGTATATCTTGGCAGGTCCTAAGATACACTGAGTACATGTAGACGTAATATAGTGGTTGCAGCATGTAATGCTGGAAGGCTATGGAAGCCTGTTCGTGTTGGTTGACGAACCTTCACAATCCCCGATTCGGCTATGAAAGCCTGGATATCGTGAATATTTGTGGTTATTTGTTTATTTTGGATCCTCAGATATAAGTCTAAGATGTTGGATGACAAATTGGTTTCAATTAACACGTATTGGCAACTTCGTTAATTTCGGTACAAATTGTGTCCAAGTCAACCATAAATTTCTAGCTTTCATAATGAGTAACACGTAAGATCCAAATGTTAATCTTTGCGGATGGGGTACCGTATATTAAATTAGCACAGGCGATGCTAGAGAAATCCGATACTTGGTGACAGTTATGGAAGACTGTTTGAGACATAACCACAGAATAATTGTGTCTGTGGTGAATATTTTTGTTGTAACAATATTGAGATACTATGCAGTGGTATGAATTGAATAATGCGCGTTGTCAATTAGTGCAGAATACTTTTGTCATTACTGATCGAGTTTCCCCGTGTGAATCCTTTCTCTGACAACATAGTTTTTCTTGCAATGAAATGGTATGTTAATTCTGGTTTGGAATAAGTATGTTCTTATTGGTGTAGGCTGGAACATAAGAGTCTGATACTCTCTAATCTGAAGAATTCGCATTTCTTGCAGATAGGATTCAAATGCCTAACATTGCCATTCGCAACCACTTGAACGTTCCCAGAATTAGTGCCGTTTGAATGCCACTTCTTGACAGGCATTGGGTATGATAATTGACATGTCAGTGAAAGACATTTCGACGTGTATTTCTTTCACCATGGTTTTGCTTGTACCCTTGTCGCGCTTTTGTATATCTTTTGCACACATTGTAATCTGTATTGCTACTGTTCTCAAATTTTGTTTAACTTGGTGACATTGTAATGCATGACCTGTAACTAGACAGTGCTCTGGAGACTGTTCTACGCGATTATGTTTTTCCAACTTTGTATCCTCCTTTGTAATGTTTTTGTTTTCCTTTCTTTTGTCACTCTTGCCAGTGGGTGCGCGTTTTCTGCAGAAAAACGTACTCTCACTTGAGGTCAAGTTTTGGTGTATTAGTGGCTGTTGAACTGATCATTCGCGCAGGTTCTAGGACCATTTCTTGTCTTCTTATTATTGTATTTTTCTTTTGCTTATTTCTTGTTTCACTGTTCGGACATTTTCATGTATTCCTCTGCTGTTCCATATATATTTTGTTTTGATTCTCATGAACATGTAATGTGTTGATAAACTATTTTGGATTTTAAGCTAATGGATGAATTTTCCAGCAATTGTTTTGCTATTGTGCCATGTTTTGAGCACATTGTTTTGACATATCCACACTTGTCAGTGACTGGCACGTGTCTCACATACCTAGAGTACTTTCATTGAGAAATGATAGTAAATATGGCATTATGACCTTACGCAATGAATATGGACTACGGTAATTGAATAAATTGTTCCAGGTATTCGACCGATATTTCTGATAACGACCATGGCTATTCATAATGGACCATTCTTTCACGTTTTGATATTATTCTCGCTGCCTCATGCATTTTGTGTTTATACTTTGAGATGAATGAACGATCTTCGTTCGTGTCTTTCATCTTCCATTGTTGGATGATATGTGAAATGTCGATTCTGGGCCACCATATAAATGCATAAAAGATATGTAAGATATCGATTCTTAGCCTTTATTATATTAACTTTTTCCTTGAGTGAAAATTCATGATTTCATAAGCTTTTCTTACTGTCCCTTGTTATCGGTACGGTGTATGTTATATCCGAGGCTGACAGTTTAACATGAGGGAATTGTTTTCGGTTCTGAATACTATTTTGGTAATATGAACATCCTGCCCAGTGACCTGTAGGGTCAAGCATTGTCAGTTAACTTCTGTGAGAAATTATATTTGACTGTATTTCCAGTAGGCGTCAGATTCGATCTTCGGTATTCAGCTATAGGATTTAACGGTGTGGATGAGTACAATGCACTGACATATACCCGGTGGAACCCAGACTTTGAGTTCTGTGTTTTGGTTTGGTGACAGTTCGATTGTCCCATTGTCACAAAGTCTGATGAGATGTTATCATGTACCCATTGTTAGGATAGTATAAAAGAGAATGTTTGACGGTTTCCAATTTACAGAATAAGATCCTCTGTCATGTTACCACCGGTACAGCGTCACAATATTGTAAGCTGAAATGAAATACGAGCAGTAAAAGCTATATACAGCAATATGTGTGTTCTGTTGTCATCCATTTTAAGTCCAGAGAAAACCACTGGCCGGACCGGAATCTTCTGATGGGTTTATGTAATTTTACCCGGGAACATCGGCGCCCCATACAAGCCCAGGCCCGATAGGGTTAATAATGTTATGGAACTAAGAATCCTCCGCCCAACTCGAGAGCGGGAAATTCACCAGTATGAAATATTCGGAGATTATTTCGGTTTTCTAATGTTTGATCGGGATAGGTTATATTTGGAGGACCAGGGGAGGGTGGAGCAATAGTTATTTACATAATTTATGGATATACGTAAATTTGGACTCGTAAATGCAACAATAAAACGGTGGTGGAAACGATGCCAGCGTTCTGACAAGACGCCATATGACCCCACAGACCAGATATACTAACAGTATATATATAAAAACATCACAAGAACCAAAAGTGATCTCTGCAATGATTTGTATCCCAGTTAAACGTTTATCGTAGTTGTTCATGTGGACATATTGAATGGCATGACCACACGACCGCTGGCACCGGATTGAGCGGTAGTAGATATAAAATACCGGAAGTGGGAATGAATCGTACGCCATAGATAATTCATTACCGCATGTTAAATAAACAAAGATGTTTGATTCAATGCAGGGCGAATGGACCAAGGCTTCGTACTTTACTGTTTGATAAGTCAAGAAGTTTCAATCTACATGTAGATACACCCTCCGTGTATTATTGAGAACAATACTAATGTCGTTGTTACTGATGTCTGAAACGATAACGTCCGGTGGTATATCACTTGGTATTGACGATAGTCCCTGGTGGCTGTATTCCTTGTGCTTGTTAGTTGGTGTTTCGTAAATCTCCGGTATCCCAATATGCACACAAGAAACTCAGGAGAGCCAGTATCATCAACAGCTGTCTCTTCTCCGTCATATTGAATCCCCATATCGCTTTTCCTCTCTTGAATCTGGATGAGTATCATTGATGCTAAAAGATAAAAACCAGAAAAGACAACGGAATATATCATGTGGTATATGTCACGAAAATGAATCTCGTGACTTTGGAATGATAAAAACAATTTCGAAGATACACAAAAGGAAAAAAACATTCCTGTCTATTTCTCTGCTCCTCAGATCTGGTATCTCTTGTATCTTCCATAGCCCTCCTCTTCTATGTAATTTGTATAAGTCAGTGTTATCCATGCAATGTGTTCTGTCGAGCAAATGGAGAATTTTGAGGTAGCGCACCAAATAGCTAAACTCCTGTCTACTGTAGAATGGTTCAACAATATGGACGCTGACCTTTGACTTGTTCGACCTTTGCCAATTTCAGCACCTAGTGTATTGTCTCTGATATATTCACTCCAAAAGATAATGATTTCCTGATTTTTGTGTCGAAAACCTTTGACTTCAAAATTGTTTTTAGTTTTCTCGTCTTTCCCCCGTCTATCCGCAAAAAAATGTATTTTTCAATGATTTCCGATCTTTTTGTCACTGTGGCCTTGACCTTCGACCTACTGGCCTCAAGCTTGGTAAGCGACATCTGCATGACCCCATATTTATCCTGGTGAAATTTGAGAGGAATTTGTTGAAAATTAAGAAACTAAATAACGAGATTCAGGAGAAGAAGAATGTGCAGGATTTCGCCGGCTATAACTGACGTAGTCCAAGTTTAGACCACACAATCATCTTCTTTCCGGGTAAATAATAATGGCACCCTAATAAAACGAATACAAAATCCAGTAGAATAATAAGATCTTGTCAGAAAGGAAAATAAGATAAGCCCAGTCAGGGAATGCGAGCAAAGGTGGTAGAATAAAGGGTAGAAGCAATTACAAAGATAAGACAGTTATACAAGAGGACGATGAAATTGTTTGGACTTCAATATGCTGTGTGAATTTCGTGGATGAGAATAAGTTGATGGGATGTGACCGCTATGATACGGTGTTCTGCAGAAACTGTCCTGTTCGAATATCTCCCCTTGTCGTATGACGATCGGAAACGAGTCTCTGCTAACCCAGGCGAGAACAAAAAAGTTAAGAGAAGAACTTAGCAGACTACAAGACCCAAATTAGAGGATAAAAGGTAAACACCTGATGCGAGTGGCTCTTCAACCCAGAATCCAACGATCCCAAACTCCGGCGGGTCCTTCGAATCAAGACACCCCAAACTCAGATAACCCAGTGAATCTCACAACGGATCCAGTCTTCTCTTCCCAGTCTCTCCATAAGAATGAGTTATACACCGCCAGGTCTTCCTCAAAGATTTCCAATCATGGATATAAATGATGTTGAGAGGACTCAATGGAAGAGTAATTTTCTAATGATGAGAGTTGATTATACAGAAAGCATTCATCCCAGAGAGATAGTTCAACCTACTAACGCGCAGAGATTTATTGAATATAATGTCCGGAAAAAGATGTTCTACCAATTCTAGGAGTATAGCGATAATATTGAGGAGAGGAAACATTATATAAGCCAAGTCTATACTGACATTGGATCGACTGAAAGGGCAAAGAGGCAACGTAGTTTACAACTACGTGATCAATAGATCGTTGGACAGTTTGGAAATCGAACTCGTTTCCTTCCAATTGTGCAATGCGCACCACGAGTTACTTTAGCTCGACGTAATGGTGTAAGTATAAGCGGCAGCAAGAAATGCAAAAATACGTAAATTTTCCTCATGCAGGGGACTGTTACCAGCAACTTCTGAGCTGACCTAGTGTTGATGAAAATTTGACCTACTTAGGTGACCTATAACATTACGCTTGGACTCCCAAGTAATCTTCCCCACCCTACTTCGTAGGTCCTGTGACGTCAGTCACACTGCTCATGTGCTATTAACCGTGCTCAATTTCTTTACTTTTCATAGAGCCGGAATTACCTGAATTATCGGAATTAGGACCACCCGAGTGGTCGGCGATTTCTTCGGTTTCAAAGACCATTTCCCGAAATCAACACATAACATTATACGCAACCGAAGCTAGATTTTCTGGATATTCTTGCATTTACCAGGTTTACCTCATGTTGAGGCGTTTACTCATCAAACGTCCTTAACGCTCATCCATTAAGATCAGATGAGTTATTCGTTGGAGCTACTCCGTCATCCCGAGCTAGCGTATCTAGTTCTGCTTTAGCCGGTGCTAGGAGCCGTGTGAATACTTCAGTCTTCACAGGAACAGCTACAATAATAGCGCGGCTGAGATACTAAGGCTAAGTCCGAGAATCAACCGTATTCTCGGGTCTGAATGTGAGGTGCCAAGGGAAGCTTTCCTGTAGAGTTGTAACGGTTCACCGTTTGTGTAGAGAACAGTTTGAATCAGGAGCCGTGTACTACCGCTGGAATGTGGAAGAACGACCTTGACCCGTGTCGTCAGCGACGAGCAAGGCAGATATCAGAAATGCATTCCCCCGTATTTCTCGCTTACCAGAGCGAGATAGGAGTTGCCCTTTACGTGGAAATTTCTCTACAAATTATAGATTGGGACGTCATTCTCATTTATGGACTATGAACTGTAATTCTGCTGTGAGAGACGATAATTCATGGTAGGCGAAACGTCTCCGTTCGTGAGGAACCCCCTGTGAGGCATTTCTGCGTATCGAACTAGTACGGAGAGTGCACACCCTATTTAAGCTCGAGCGGACATTTCGAGCGTGTTCAGACTAGAAAGACAGAGCTGGAGAAAGCACGCACAGGTACAGCCTGAATTGTTGATTTTGGCACACTTTGCGGCCGGGCCGCAAATGTAATTGTTTTGGCCTGGGAGTCTAAAAGATTATAGATCCTGTAGCGAGTACAACCTGTGGAAAATACGCAGTACCAATGCATTTTTAGTGTGGAAAACGTGTTTGTGCGGTGTACTATAGATAGGGAAGACCGACTGGCGGGTTTTATGTAGTCTGTGTTTATGCTATAATACTGGTAATTTGCATGGTCTGACCTCAGTATAGAATAAGGGTATAGGTCAGTACCAGTAGATTGATGATTTCGACACGGTATTACTGAGCTATCCCGCAGCACTGGGACTTAAGCCGTATTATTTATGTGTCGATTTTATCGGTCGTGAAGCGGTATATGACGATAAGTAGGGACTCCCTCCGCCCTCAGATTACACGCCACTGTACGGTAAATACAGCGACAAATGAGCCAACCTTCCCCCTGCCAAGACAAAAGACGGTACAGGCGGGCTTCGTTTTACCGGTGTAAAAGAGAGCACAGATATACAGCCAGTACAGCCAAGACAAGAGACGGTACAGGCGGGCTTCGTTTTACCGGTGTAAAAGTGAGCACAAAGATTACAGACTGTACAGTCAAGCCAAGACACAGGTTACAGACAGTAAAGAACAGACAAGGCCAAAAGACAAGATACAAGTTACAGACAGTACTGAAAAGACAAGGCACAGCACGGACAGACTTCTTCTCCCGAGAAACGTCGATAAACCGTGAAATCTACAGACCTGCGACCGGGTCGCAAAAGGTCGCAGAAGGTCGCAGAGGCTTGCGACCGGGTCGCAGAGGGTCACCATCGACAGTCTACATGCAGAAATGGTGCTATAACGGTACCAGATGAAATAATAGCACACTATATACCCAAGTAGTTGTCCTGACGGCCACGGATGGTGAGCTGTACGTGGTTCTTACCTAAGGGGTCGTCGTGAGGTTGTGCAGACACAGGCCGTGCCTATAGACGGGTCGCAGCAGCCGGAAGGGTTGAGACGCCGTGCTATACTTACCTGTGCGGGAAGCAGACTGAGGAGCTGACAAGTTAGGGTCAGGCTCCGACGACTTGGGGGTGAAGAAGACGACGGGCTGCCACATCCGTGGAGAGGCTCCAACGACTGGGGGTATATATTGAGAGAGCGTTACAGCCGTGACGTTCCAACGACTGGGTGTCATCTCTGGAGAGAGCGTTACAGCCGTGACGTTCCAACGACTGGGTGCCATACATTGAGAGAGCGTTACATCCATAACGTTCCAACGACGGAAGAGAAGGGCCAGCAGCCAGGCCGCCCTTATACCCAGAAGAGAAGGGCCAGCAACCAGGCCGCCCTTATCGCGTGCCCATGCCAATTTAAAGCACTACATATAACTGTAAAATTATATGCATACACTCTGATATTATTTGTATATAACATTAATCGTATATGCACACACTCTTATACCATTGGTATATAACATTGGTATATAACATCAAGCTTATATGCACACACTTTCTTATATTACTTGCATATAACATCAAGTTTATTTGCATACACTCTCCTAGTGTCTGTACATATATGTAAATATCATTCCACTGCATAACGTTACATCTCCTTAGACATTCTGTCTAAGCCACGCGGTATAACGTTACATCTCCTTAGACATCCTGTCT
>JAVTVY010008771.1:0-44026 GCA_036873755.1 Hanleya hanleyi | reverse complement strand
AGCCAGTGTATTGATCCTAGCTTGTGAGGATGGGCTGTATGGTGCTTGATATTCACTGATCTTCTCACTCATGATTCTGTATCAAAAAAGGAAATAAATCTGAATACTAATTGTTACTTATCTCTCTACAGGTTTCAAACTCAAAGTCACTGTTCAACGACCTCAACAAGTTCCCTTCATATTTGAGTCTGTATCTACAACAATGCAGTGTCGCTGTAAGTAACAAGCCCCTGGATTCATTTCGCTGCACTGCAGTGGTCTAGTGGATAGAGCATCCTCCTCACAGGTGGGAGGTTCTATGATCAGTCTCTGGTCAAGTCATACCTAAGACTTGAAAATTGAAACTTGTTGCTTCCTTCATTGATGCTCAGCATTAAGGGAATAGATCAAGGATTGGTCTATCCAGTCATGGTGTCAGGATAATGTGACTGGGTGAAGTATTAAGTCTGCCTATGGCAGGGTGTTTCAGTGAGACAGCACTGCAACAAGTGCCAGCACAACAAACATATTTTCATTTTGTAGTGAAACAATAGCTTTTCCAAAATGTAGCATTGGCTAGTTTGGGAATTCAGTAACTCTTGACCTGTTGAACACAAAATCAACAGGGGGCTAGGTATATCAGAAGTACAGAATGCAAATTCAAGAACTGAGGATATATCTTAAAATGAATTGCCATGACAGTATTCATGAAGTTTGGTCACATTCCCAGGGGTCAAAATAGGAAAATTTTCTTCAGAGAAAACTCACAGGTCAAATTTAACATCACCTGCTCTTTTTATAATAGGACAGCTATAGTTTTTAACCTGTACAAATTCTGACAGAAATTGCCAATTTAGCACCTTTTATTTCTTATGTAGGGTGCAACAGATGCTACATGTACTGTCGACTTCTTGCCCTTTAATTTTCTCAGCTTGCGAAACTTTGAACCAGTCGAAAAGTCACCAGTTTTATGCTTTATTGAGATATATTTGCTGTCAAAGCAGTCTTGCTATCAAGAAACTGAACCACAATCAAAGAGCCATAACTCGGGTAGTCCCGCCTGGCTTAGACAGGAAGACATCGACCAGCACATGTCCGGTCATCATGGTTATCTATCCACTTGTTTGCCATGTTACTGGCGATAAATGTTGTGAACTTGCAAACAACGGACAGAAATAAATACTTTTACTGTGCAAGATATGGCCACAAATGGCTAGAAAATTATGGCCTGCAAGTTTTTCTTTCTATTTATTCAGCACGCCATTTTTCGCCTGCTGTGTGAAAATTTTGGCCTGCTTTTAGCTGGCCGTCATTTTGTACTCTGCATTTCACAACTCTGAATTGGAATATAATGCTGAAACAAGATTCTCAATTGTTTCCTGAACTTCAGACTGAGTGATTTGACCAATGACCTTGGCTTTTGACCTCTACTTTGGTACTCAACACAATATCTCTCCCTAATTAAAAACTCAATTCATCATTAAGTCATCACTCATGAAAAAAAAAATGCAATATTTTCTATAATATTCTGATTTTTAGGCCACATAGACCTAGAGATTAATTTTATTACATGAAACTAGTCTCTCCCAAATGTATTAAAAACGTGACCTTGAGCTATTTTCAAAGATTTTCTGATTTTTATGGACCACTTGACCATGACTTCAATTTTTGTATGTGACACATCTCCCCCTAATGTATCAACTAGTAAAAAATTGCAAGTCACATGCAAAACTGTCTCAGAAATAGTCTAAACAGAAAGAGACAGACCTACAGACACATGTAAATCACCATCAATTAATATGTCTGTATTTTTAGCGGCATTGGGGCTGATCTGTTGTATGTAGGCACGTCCTAACAGATCCCAGACCATGCAAATCTACTGTTTGGTTTCAGATTTCTGTTTGACCGGTCACAGATCCCAGACAAGGCAGATCATATCTACTGTTTCATCTTTTTGCTTTCAGATTACTCCATGACCTGTCACAGTGCCCAGACAATGCAGATCATTTCTACTGTTCAATCTCTTTGGTTTCAGATTACTTCATGACCTGTCACAGATACCAAACAATGCAGATAATATCTACTGTTTCATCTCTTTGCTTTCAGATTTCTCCATGACCTGTAACAGTGCCCAGACAATGCAGATCCTATCTAGTGTTTCATCTCTTTGATTTCAGAATTGTTCAGGACCTGTCACAGTGCCCATACAACGCAGATCCTATCTCCTGTTTCTCTGTTTGGTTTCAGATTTCTCTAGGACCAGTCTCAGATCCCAGACAATGCAGATCCTATGTAGGCCTATTGTTTCATGTCTTTGGTTTCAGATTTCTCCATGACCTGTCACAGTGCCCAGACAATGCAGATCATTTCTACTGTATCATCTCTTTGCGGTTTCAGATTACCCCATGAACTCGCACAGTGCTCAGACAATGCACATACTATCTCCTGTTTCTCTGTTTGGTTTCAGATTTCTCTAGTCCGGTCTCAGATCCCAGACAATGCAGATCATATCTACTGTTTCATTTCTTTGGTTTCAGATTACTCCGTGACCTGTCACAGTGCCCAGACAATGCAGATCATTTCTACTCTTTCATCCCTTTGGTTTCAGATTTCTCTAAGACCGGTCTCAGATCCCAGACAATGCTGATCACTTTTACTGTATCATCTCTTCGGTTTCAGATTACTCTATGACCTCTCACAGTGCCCAGACAATGCAGATCATTTCTACTCTTTCATCACTTTCGTTTCAGATTGCACCGTGACCTGTCACAGTGCCCAGACAATGCAGATCCTATCTTCTGTTTGGTTTCAGATTTCTCTATGACCTCTCACAGTGCTCAGACAAGGCAGATCACATCCACTGTTTCATCTCGTTGGTTTCAGATTTCTCCACGACCTGTCAGTGCCCAAGAAATGCAGATCATATAAACTGTTCATCTCTTTGGTTTAAGATTTCTCTAGGACCGGTCACTGATCCTAGACTATTCTGATAATATATATCTACTGTTTCTTCAGATTTCTCTATGACCTGTCACTAATCAATTCGTTCCAATGTTGATATCACATGATAAGAGTTGTAATGATCATGTATAATCAAGCATTCTAGTACATGTATATTGATCATGACCAAACATCAGGTGTATCACTACATTAGTCTTGGAGGCATAAATTTGTGAGTCTACAATTTACTTCATGCCTTCCTCATTTGAGATTGTAATTAATTCTGGTCAAATGTGTGGGCATGTTTTGAAGCCCTTTGGGCTCTTTGTTAAATTTGATTTGGTATGTGAATTATTAGAGAACTCCCACCTTGGTCAAGGGAGATAACTTTGCTGGAGGTGTTGTTGCCCATGGTTCAGTACGACACACAAACTGACCAGAAACAATTTTTATTTTATTTTCGGCCATATCTATCCCCTATGCATTCTCCTATATTTAGTAGGTGATACAATTTATTAGAGTGATATATATATATAAATAGAGGCAGACTTTGGTGGTGATTGATAGTTAGTAAATTGATTAGATTAATGGTTGCTCATAAAGACAAATGAGGACAATTACTTGCAAACAGTTTCAAAATTTTATTCCATTTGCAGGAAATATTGCGTCAGTTAACCCGTCAGTCAATGATGCCTTGTAGTGTGGAGATCTTGATGCTGGTAGCTGAAAATTGGCAGCTTCAAAATGCTATTTGGAAATTCCAGGTAAATAATCTGTACTTTCATAAAGTTTAAGTAATCTCAAGAGATGCTGAGGTGAAACATGGTATCTTGTATTATTTAGTTGGTTTTAATAGGTAAAGTAGATTCCATTTGAAGAAGTATGTGTACTATCTTCCAATGTAGACAATGCAACATTAAGTTTAATTCTTTCTCTCCTATGCCATTCTCATGGCATCAGGTTGTGTACCTCCTAATGTCAGATATACTCTCTGATCGCACTGGGAATATTGTGGCGTGCTGCTTTTGTGCACATGTCTCTTGGCCAATCAGCATTGTCAACTTGTAAACGGAGCAGAGTGAACTCAGCATGACACTGTTAATCAAGCCATTGTACCATGTGTTCTTGTGTGATAATTTAGCATAAAACTTGTTAATTCTTTCACAAGATACACTGGATGCATTTCTCATCTCTCTAGTATACAGATGTATGCTCCCTGTGGTGATCAAAATCAATACAATCCGAATGCGTGCCTCATTTTTTCTGCACGGTGCAGTCAGAGGGTGTTACAGCACCTTGCAAGAGATGAGGTTGCATGGATTTCCTTCTCTAAATGCATGTAAATATGTGAGGAATTAATTGCATGTTGATAGGATATATATTTTTTCTTCGCAGAAAGTTGTCCTCCTGGTGGTGAATAATCCAAGCACAACACCAATGCCATTAACAAAGTCAATGATCCGCCAACTATTTGAGAATTGTGATTCTCAGCCGGAGACTGTCCCAAGAATTTCAAAATGTTCTGTCAAATCGACAGAACTTGAGAACTGTACTTCACCAGACTCCTGTCTTTGTGGTGTAAATTTCTTCTCCGTATGCTCAAGGAAGACCAAATTAGAATTATAGTGTTCTGACAATAGGTGTATATTCAGAAAACTGTACATTATGTCTGTTAGATCTGTGACTCGTTGCTTAAAGATGAAATGCAAAGGTGTTCATATTCTGTTTTTATGTTCTTCTTTGGGTTAATTGTGGAACTATAAGCCTATTTACTTGTCTCCTTTAGCATGTTTAGTAGAAGCTTTAGAAAAATGCTTCAAAATTGGTATCTCAATCCTGGTCGATTTCAAAAATGTAATCTGCATCGCTTATCTGGCCTTGTTTGACACTGGTTTGTGACTTCCCATCATCAGATCACCTGGTCAGATGTCCATGCTTGTAACATTCAGTCCTCTGACCTTGGGGAACTAACTTTTTAGAAGCTCCTGTCAGACAAAATACTTCAAATTGAACCAAGCGAAGTAGATATACTGTTATTTCTATCATTATCCATCTTTTCTAAAGTATTAAAAGAAGAATCTAAAAACCTTCGCATTTCAACTTTAAACGATGCAGCAATGATTGGGATTAGCTTCAAGTTAACAAAAGAACTAAATATAGAGTATTCATTCAAGGACCCAGTACTTATATCAGGTCCTACAACAATGGCAATATGAGTGGAACTGCTGCTATAATTGGCCATAACATCAGGTTATGTTTTATCCACCAGACTCATTTTCTAATCAAATGAGTTCCAATTATAAACCTCTATTACAAACAACTGTAAAGTAAAATACAGTAATACAAAGCCAAACATTGGTCAGAAATAAAAAAAAAAACCCTGGTTATAAGGCGCACATGACCTATATTGAACTCTGGTCGGAAAGCACCCGAAGAATTCACTTTATTCAACAAACTACGATCACATTTTCTTTTATCTATATAAATTTTCTGTAAAACCACTCTCCACACATGCCTGACAAAGACGGTTATTTTACCGTTAAAAGGGTTAACTTTACTACTATTTCAACTGCATTGCCTATTGTGACTGCTAAGACTTGCTTGGTCAATCGTCTCTCACTTGAACAGTATAACTATAAATGTTTTTATGAACATGTATCAGTAGCAGCTGCATACACCATTCAAATTCAAAATTGTTTATAAGTCCTGATAACATAATATGTCAAAATTTTGATCAACTGAGAATATGGCTTTTCTGTCATTCGAAGTGACATCTTCATTAGGTTATATACCTTGGATATTTTCTGTAACGGTTGATATGCAAGTTCAGTGTTTAAATTCACCACGACATTTGTTTCACACCCTGCAGCCAACCGTAATTCAGCCAATATATGCATATTGTCTTGAGACGGGTGAGCCGATGTTCATTGTTGGAAATTCTGATTTCTTTCAAATTCACACCAGGTCATCACCTTCACAACCAGCCCTTTGTTAGTTTTCTCCAAAGCAGAGGTAATACTGGGTCACACAGACACACCCCAGGTCATGGTAAGAATAGGCCTCAGCTCCACAGACAGCTTGTCATAAGAAGCGACTAACTGGGGCACCCGGGGGGGGGGTCCTGGGTATGAAAAGGAATAGGATGATCCCACCCGTGGGGTTCCCTGGTGTAAAAAGAAATAGGACCCTATCCATGGGTTTCCTAGGTGTGAAAAGGAATAGGACCCAATGTCGTGATATGACCGAAATATAGTTGAAAGTGACGTTAAATCATATTCACTCACATGCAGCAGATGCTGATATCATACTGCCTACATCTATATGTGCATCACTCAGCACCGCAGCCAATCAGAAGCATGTGTGACAACTCGCAAGGCTGCTCCACATATGGTGGCCTAGATGAATGTTAGCTTGTCTAATGGTTATGATTGACAGCAAGGTATGCCTGAAAATTACATGTGCCTACTCCATCAATAGATGGTATTAAAACTAAATGCAGCTATTTTTCACGAATGTACTACTTTATGGTCAGGTATTGAGAACCATAGCATTCAATGCCTTGCAATTAGTCTGAGTATATAGCTTACAACAAAATGCTGTAGTATTTTACGTCAACCAAACCAATTCTTTCATAGATAATATTTTATTAGTCAAATCGACGATGGTGGTGGGCGAACATGAAGTGACAAACATTTACACTGGTGAAAAATCTACACATAGTGAGCAGTGGTGAGTGCAATGGGTTTGATACAGATAGGTTTTGACTGCTTTCATTTTTACTGGAAGCAATCTGGTGGTGTGACATCAACAATGGAAATGATGTAACTTACCATCATTATGTCACAATAGGATGTTACATTGAAAATGCATCAAACATGGCGATGCAACAATAACACTAGAGTAGAAAAAGTCCTATGGTGCATTTGGAATTTCTATGTTGTTCCATTTTGGTACTGTTCTGTTACCAAAATATTCCATTTTTGGTGTATCATTTGGTACAAACAACCTCACAGCAAAAAAATGTTCTATGTATTGGTGTATCAATCACTTTGAATGAGTTTCTTTCAATTTCAATCAGGAAACAATGTTCCGTTTTTATTCGAGTGAGAACAGTCTATGTAAAAAAAGCACAAAGACATTCTTTGTACAATTGGTATGTTTCAGACCATTTTGCAATGCAAGATAGTAATTTTATTTGTAAGCATGTGCCATTATCTTTGATATTCAGTTAGATCTTGAAATTATATCACTTGGTAAGCTTACAATACCGTATATTGATAGCAGTAACCAGCTTTTCAGAATAATTGCAGTATATCTGACACTCATTCTTCGACTCTTCAGATGACTATATATTTCTCACACAGGAGACCAACATTGTATTGTTTGGGAAATGCCTTTTATATAACGTATTGTTATGCCCTGAATTTCCAAAATAAAGTTATTGAGATGGACACCACAATTATTTTAAGTTTTTTAACTGTATTTGTGGAAATATAGTGAATTCAGAAGCCATTCAAAATTATGTAACCCTGCATGGACTAATTGTGTTGAATAATGGGCCCATGAGCGCCACCGCTGGACTGCAATCCCCTCTATTGAAAATAGTATTGTGACTTGTGTGTGTGTGGTGTTGGGGGAGGGGGGGGGGGGAGGAGCAGTTTCTGGACTACAGGCTACTTGTGTTTTTTGTGGGCTCTCTAAAGGATACTTTCCTGACGAGATTGGATGGAATTTTATTGCAGTACAGTAAAGTATTTAGCCCCCTATTATCATGTGTGTGTCTGTGAAGAAGGGGGGGCGGGGATCTGCTGTGTGTCGGTGTTACGTAATTTTGAATGGTTTAAAAATAGGCTGTTCCATCACATATGTCTGGACTTGTTCGCCCATAGGCCTACACTACAGTTCGTCTGTACGGCCGATTTCTTTCTTACGGAGAAGATGACCGAATCTGAAAAAAAGTGTCAGTGGACCCTCCGTGAAAAAAGGATCGTTTAGACTCTCGAAATTACCTTTATGTTGAAGATGATGATCTGGAAGACACTGTTGTCGGTTTAAAACAACCACAATCTTCTATGATGATGCCCAGGCCTCTACGGACGTCCACTTCCAGCGAAGCATTTGTTTTCGGACAACAGCGACAACAGCCTCGCAATATTGTTGTTGTTGTTACCGGAAACAACTGAAAACACGCTTTGCATTATGGGATAAGAAATACAAAACTGCGGCTTTCAAAAAGAAACATATATTGGTCCAAATGTTTGCCGCACCATGATGTACCATTTTATATCGGTACATCGTTAGCACCCATACATCTATCTTTACATTGGCGGTGAACAATATGTTTACCAATTGGTACTGGACCATGTTGGTACCAATGTCGGACCATCACGGTTACAGCTTGGGGAAAACGCGTGTGTACCTCAGGGTTCCGTCCTCGGCCCGGCTTTATTCTTGATTTACATAAATGATCTCCCATCTGTTCTCCGAAATTCTAAATGTCTGATGTTTGCTGATGACACAAAACTCTTTACACCCATATCGACCAAAGACGACTGTATACGATTACAAGAGGATCTGGACAGAGTGTACGATTGGTGTACGAAATGGAGAATGGGAGTAAATATTGTCAAATGTTTTTTCATTAATTTTACAGCGAAAAAGATAAAACTGAATTTTAGTTATACAATTGGTGGTGTCATACTCAAGTCAGTAGAGGAAGTAAAAGACCTTGGTGTCATTCTCTGTCATAATTTCAGTTTCAAGACCCACATAAACAAAATTGTATCCAAATCATTCCAAATGTCTGGTTTTATACGTCGAACATGTAAATCTTTTACAAACGTATCAGTTTTAAAGAAACTTTTTATTTGTTTGGTGAGAAGCAAACTTGAATACTGTTGCGAAATTTGGTCTCCTTCTCAATCAACTTTTATAGATAAGATTGAACGAGTACAGAAGAAGTTCATCAAATTCCTCTGTTTTAAGTCTAACACAATGTACAACAGTGATAGTTATGCTAATCTGTGTATTCGTTTTAACCTCCCACAACTACAAAGTAGAAGGAGTTTTTACAATTTGACATTTTTACATCGTTGTGTGAATAGTGTTTTTAACTGTTCATATCTTGTCAATTGCATCTGTTTGTATGCTCCACAAAGACGGTTGAGAGCAAAGCAACTTTTTAATCCTCTTACACATAAACTTTTACTGAGAAAAAATTCTGTCATGATCAGATGTCAGACTTATTTTAACCAATTTTACGAGAGCCTCAACATTTTTACAGATCTGAACAGTTTTAAAACTCAGTGTAGAAGAGCATTATTCTCTTAATCTTTCGTTTATATAATTTTTATTTACAACATAATGAGCACAAATTATCTTAATTTTTTCATTTTATAATTGTACAGATTCTTACCATTTATTTACATCTTTATGGTCCATATTCCACCGACCTTTTATTTATACAATTGTGCAGATTTCTTTGCCATTTATTTACATCATCATTGGCACAATTCTTTTAATCTTCAATATATATAATTGTACAAATTTCTTACTTCATTTATTTACGTTACTTCTATTTTCTTAATCTTATAATTGTACAGATTTCTTATGTCTATTTACATCATTGCAATTCTTTAATTTAGTCTGTTTTAGTTCGCATTTAAGCCATGTATATATTGTTGAATATTTCTTAATTGTTATCGTCACTGTAATTAGGCACTTTGTGCCTGTTGTGATCGACGTTTAATAAATAAATAAATAAATAAATAAATATACATTTGGATTTATCAGAATGGGATGAACGAGATACTTTGACTTATACGCTACACTTCACCATATAATCAGTATTTTGATTATAAAAAATTGAACATCTGTGAATGCAGTGTGGAAAACCTTGCATATGTCTAAATAACAATCCAATACGTCTGCACCATCTTATATTTAACGGCAGTCTCGATGGTCAAATATACATCTACGTCTCCGACATTAGCTCTTGGCAACAGACTTTTTACTTCATACAACCTTTGTAAGATAGCTTCTTTTGAAAAATTGTATATATTATATTATATATTATGTCTCTGTATTCTATATAAATTGATTATGTGAGCTCTCTGAGGTCTGTATTTTTCCCCATTGTATATAACAGCGCCTTTTGATCTTTTCTTATGACATTGTGTAACTTATTCTGGGATAGAACAAGCCCCCTGGGGTTTTAATCCCGCCAAATGTATAGCCCAACTTTTTATATTCTATATAATTCTATTGAATTCTATATTCTATTAGCCCAATATGTAGATTTATTGTTTTGGTGGGAAATTTTTCTGGTTATTCCTGCATTTACCAGGTTTACCTCCTGTTGAGGCGTTTACTCCATCAGACGGCCTCGATGCTCATCCATTAACATCAGATGAGTTATTTCTTTGAGCTAATCTCTCATCACTGCTCTCGAGCTAGCGTATCTAATTCCGCTTAAGCCGGTGCATGGGGTCGTGTGGATACTTCATAGTCTCCGCATGAACAATTGTAATAAAGGCTTGGCTGAGATACTTTCCTGCAGTTTTCCTGTATAGTGTTATATGGTTGCTCTTTTGTTGCCAGACGTCGTCAAGTTTTCACACCTCTTACATATCGATCCAACATACTAAATGTCCACCTAAATAATCCATCTTCATCATACGTCTAGTTTAATACTACGTGTTATTCGACTTTGAATAATCCTCACTGATGAGCTTATCAAATCAAAGAAAAAGAGGTTTTAATGTTGCCAGAAAGACAAGACGATTTTTACATATATGTCACTCACACCAGATGGAAAGGACCTGGCGCGGTTTGATGGGGATTTGGCCCCCATGAGGTGCGGTTTGGAGTGCCAAAATGAAATATGGCGTAGGAAATAAATTTTTCTGTTAGCTTACAGAATATTATCTTGTGGTATGTTCAGAGTAATTGTCAGGCACTAGGCCTTCTAGTTCTTGAATAACAATCCACTGAAGAAGTGTATTCGTGCAAAATCGTCTGTTTTGGGGTAAAATAACTACCTTATTTTTTCCATAAACATATGAAGCCAGTCGAGAACCAAACCAAACTTTAAAAAAATATATTTGTTGAGTCAATACCTAGTAGTTGTCCAAAGATGATTTTGGTTCTCGACTGGCTTCATATGTAAAATTAAAACTTTGTTAGATGTATTCTTTCACGTCGAGTGCTGAACATCAAATGGGGTAATTCAGGATATCACGCCTGTCGCATTGCGCGGTAGTGTAATGGATAAGACCGCGGTATTTTTGAACTTCTTGCATGTCTCGATCGGGTTCGAATCCCATAACGGACTGTCGGCATTTTTTCTCGACATAATTTATTGTCACTCCCGTCCCCAACTTCGATGCAGATTCAAAACACAAGAAAGAACACAGTTATTATTTACATAAATATAGTAGCCACTACTAGAAAAATAATATGGATTTTGAAGATATTAGAGATATTGCATTTACGAATATGTGTACCGTTATAAAAGTAGCTCGGCATGAAAAGAACCAATTTACCTGCAAATAAAGCAAGGAATATTGTACTCAAGTGGGAGTTTATAAATCTAACTTCTATCTGAATTATTCACAGTAACCTCTGTATGACGCTTGAAACATATACGATTCTGAATCAGGCTTATAAAGGTGAAATCGACAATGGTATGGTCGCTGTGTGCATGCTGGGACAAGCGAAGAAAAAAAGGCCAAATGCGTAAAATATCTGTTGAAGAGTCAGACTGGGGTAATATACCGCATTCGCAAGATCGGCATCATGAAAACTGTTGACCGCTTCTCTCTTGCAGGAAACAAGCCTATTTTTATGTATACTATGATTGTCTTTTTGAATTTGGTGCTAATACTGTTATGTGGAAAATGGAATAGGTCTTTGGATTATGGACGCGGATATTCTCTAATGGACGACGGCTGGATTATGAATGACGGACTAGACGCTTGTAATTACAACTCATGCCGACAGAGATTTTATAAATGGAAGAGAACTGGATGTCCGATTGATACTACGACACACCAAGCCCTATTAGCTGAAGGTACGTCAGGCGGTGCCAAGTCTCTAAAGTAATAACTTTGCCAATAGTATCTTGCGCCAAAAGTCACCGACGGTGTACTCTTTGCAAGTGCAGTAGGGGTAGATTTGTGGTGATACCAGACTCGGCTCGATTGGATTCATTTTTTGCGGCAAGGTGTGCTGGTTCCCGCCAGCTGCAGATGTTGCTTCAAACATCTCGATGGAAAACAAGATGGGAGAATCGGCGGATGTAATGACACTGCGTCGACATTCTACAGACATGGATGCTGATGAAATCTCGACATTACTGGACAGGATGAGGAATCAAGTTGGTAGAAGTAGGAAGCGGAAGATCGACTTCGAAGATGTCGCATTATTGTCGGATGATATTATGTTTTCATTGATATTCGTGGTACACGTCGTGATATAATATATACATAGCTGGTGCAAATATTAACACTATCAACATGTAACGATCTGCCATCGACGAATCAACATTTTTTAGATTAATTAAGTTTCAATTTTTTTCTCCAGGTTAATGTGAAACGCTGACCGAGAACAGTGCGGCCTTACTCATGCAGCAGCACTTGTAAGATATTTGGCAGTCCACCCAATCTCACTGAAGTCACGTGATTTGTAATGGTCGGACTGGTAAAAGTTGAAAAGGGGGCCAAAAGGCCGCAATAGCGTGCGATGTCCTTTGCAAAACAAGCAAGGTGCTTAAATGACCCTTATAGCTCAGGATTAGTTTAATACGAAACATAACGCGACTGACTAGCCTGTTAAAGTACTTTAAGAGACGAGTGGTATTTATCACCAACTATTAAACACCGACATCGAAGAAGATGTTAACATAGATTAGCTACTTCCTGCAGTAATAGATGACGAGGTGATTGAACTCGTAACGATAAACTCACATAATCACAGTATTTTGTTCCGACATACGCGATTCTTAATTTACTTCACTAAACCAAAACACACATCTGATGTATAAGTTGTTCGCTTTATAAATCTTTCATTATGCGTCATGTGATTTTAGAAATGTTTCGCTCAAAACTTACAAGTCGCTCCTGATAAAAAATTGCATCGACATAAGCTAATGCCAAACACAGAAAGTTTGTTAGCAACAATGTCTCGAGGAACTGTTTCCAGTTGTATGTAACTGACAATCCTTGTAAGTAACATATTAAACCGCCATATTGCTAGATTTATCTGTTGGGCCTATACACCATGCACCGATGGCGAAAATTAAAATCACTAAGTTGAAACCACTTTATACGAGATATCTCCATAAAATCATTCACTCATTTGCATGGTGAATAAATAGGGTTTAGACAGACAAGAGACTGCTGAATGCAAAACGACATAGGCTCCAGCTGGTGCCGTGTGCCATGAATGAGATATTGTCCTTGAAAACAATGCCATGCTCTATTGAATTGGGTTAATGTAGTCCTTACCGTAGCATCCAATTTGTTTCCAATACAATCTGTCCCCATCCTCGGATATTCACCGGAAAGATAATAGCGGATACTCTCTCAACACGCCATCGGTAGTTCCAAAGTGGCGGCCATGACGACCAACAATAAGAAAATAAATAGAATAATACTTTTTTTCCGGGATTTCACTTTTACATAAGTCGTATTCCCATAACAGTTCGCTGAGTATTTCTCCTTCAGAAGTGAATCCACTTGGACACGCTATAACCATATTGTCATGATATTGTAGTCTATTATTAGACATTGTGGATGTTTATATAGCTGACGCAAGCTTGTTTACGTATTATTATGTGGGTCAGCCACTTGGAGCTTTCTGGAATTACAACGCATATAATGGAAGTGGGAAGAGGTGCCGACATACTGACAGAGCCACATGACTTCACAGTATGGTCTTATGGTTAACATATTCTAAAGCACATACCAAGAATCTAACGATTCGTGATATGCGTTCTATCTCAGGTACGCATTTATTGTACCTGTGGCAACTTGGATGACATGACCACACGGGCCCTAGCACCGGCATCAGCGGTATTAGATACAAATCTAGAGAGCTATGATGAAAATGCTCTGACAACTCGTATATCGGTAATTGGTGAACGGTGTCGCTGTGACATCCCGTACACTGGGGATTGCTGAGCTGTATCGTCGTCAGATGAAAATGACGGCATTTAACACAACAGATTAAAAGTGGCCTGTTGTAAATTGTTTCTAGGTCAGATGATGCGGTAACGCTGTGTTTTCTAGACGCTTCTTGATTAGGTAGAATGATCCAAATGTATAAATAGCGCATTCAACAGTCATTCAGAAGGGAATTCGACCTGGCTTTTATGTGGGTCTGTTATACTGTGTTACCTTTACCTGTGGCTGCGGACTGCTGGATTATTATTTGTTGATAGCTATCGGATATTGGACATTACTGGGACTGTGTACAACTGAGCAGTGTTGGATTACCATTATACAGAAGAGTGATTTGTGCGCGTCAACAAGGACTGTAAAGTGCACACCGGTATAGCATTGAACAGTAAGACTATATTTCACAGATCTATTTGTTGTATTAACCTTACTTGAAATGTATATGATTTTAGTATTGTAAATAAATATGTGATTGCTAATCCTTGACTTCACACGTCTTTCTGTTACACTCAGTTGACGTAACAGAAATTGGGGGCCTGTCCGGGAGTACTTGTTTACATTATTGATCAGCTGACAGCTTTGCCACATAGTTCTAAATTGATACATCTTTACAACATTGTCTAAATTTGTGAATTACAAGCGTCTAGTCCGTCATTCATAATCCAGTCGTCGTCCATTAGAGAATATCCGCGTCCATAATCCAAAGACCTATTCCATTTTCCACATAACAGTATTAGCACCAAATTCAAAAAGACAATCATAGTATACAAAAACATAGGTTTGTTCCTGCAAGAGAGAAGCGGTCAACAGCTTTCAATGATGCCGGCAAGACATCATGATGTTCCAAAAATATCAAATCCGTATCGCTGATCAGTATTCTTAATCCATAATATTCGTTATAGAGTCGTCATCTAAAAAAAAGATGTATCTCAGACACGCTTTGATTGTGACTGTTCATATGAGTACCATGAGGATTTTGAAGTACATGGGTTCATACGGCCCCTAGCCCCGGGTTAAGCGGAATTAGAGACAAGTTATGAAACGTAGCGCCATAGATCTTGCACGCTACGTTCGTATTTTGCTATCAGCATGCGATATGTATCGCCAAATTTGAGAAACTTTGAGTGGAGGCGCTTGGTGGAATAGCTATCAGCATGTCATTTGACCCAGCACAGTTGCCTTAGAGCCTAGTCAAGGGGAATTTAACGAACTACACAAAGAGGATTTGTTCGCGCTGTGTAAATTCCTACAAATTAAATTTAAAACATATTGAAGAAAGCAAGAAATTAATTAGCTCATTATTAAACATTTTGTTAGCAAACAACTTTGGGATGAAAGTGATTTTGATTCAACGGAGGAAACAGCTGATGATTTGGAAATAAGGAAAGTAGAATTGCAAAATCAACTGGAATTAAAGAAATTAGAATTAGAAAAAGGGGAAAGAGAAAGAGAGAAAGAAAGTTAGAGAGAGAAAAGTTAGGAAAAGAGGAATTAGAGAAAGAGAAAGGAAGACAGTTTCATTTAGAAATGAAGCGTATGGAATTACAGTCGCAAACAAGTCCTCCTACACATGCACAATCACAATCAAATTTTTTATGCAGCTCGTCAAATACGTTTCGTCCCACCATTTCGGGAAAAAGAAGTTGATAAACATTTTCTAATTGCTGAAAATTTAAACTGGCCAAAAGAAAATTGGAGTTTACTTCTTCAGAGTGTTTTGATCGGAAAGGCAAGGGATATTTACACTCAATTGACGGTAGAGCAAGCATCAAATTATGATACAGTGAAGGATTCAATCCTTAAAGGTTATGAATTAGTTCCTGATGCCCATAGTCAAAAGTTTCGAAATTGCTCGTTCAAAAGAACAGTTATTTGATAGGTGGTGTGCTTCGGTTAAAATTGACAACCAATTTGAAAGCATTAGAGAGCTTATGCTGGTAGAGGAATTTAAAAGGCGTATCCATGGTGATAGAACATTTCTTGATTAAAAGAATGCCAACACTTTAGATCAGGCAGCACGTTTTGCTGACGAATACGCTCTGACACACAAATCATCATTTGTCAATGCTGTTAAGTCTAATCTCTCAGGTAACAAACCCAGTTCTTTCTCAGGGCCTCAGGGTCAAACACAAAGTCTCAGTCACCCACTTTTAACACTCAAGATAAATCTCTCGTTTGCAACTATTGTAAGAAGGACGGCCATTTTATGGATAATTGTTTTAAATTGAAAAGAAAACAACAAGATCAAGCCTTTCAAAAGCCCAGTGGTTTCCTCACTTCAATATCTATACCCAAGCAGGTTAGTGACGTTCATAGTGTATATGACGTTAAGATGGCCAGGGACACGGTTCCTTTTAGTTCTATCAAGGATAAGGTTGACAGTTTTTTAAATCCTGTTATGAAGATTTTTGAACCATTTATCCACAATGGTTTTGTGTCACTTTCAATTGATTTATCTGATACTACTCATGTGAATATTTTGCGACACGGGCGCGTCCCAGCCTCTTTTGTTGGCAGATACTTTGCCGTTTTCTGACTCTTCATCTGCAGGCAGTAATGTCCTGATTGAAGGGGTAGATTCTGTAAATTATACACCCGTTCCGCTCCATAACGTTCATCTGTCTTCCGACTTGATTTTTGGGCCTGTTACGGTGGGTATTAAAGGTAGTTTACCATTTGAGGGTGTTCAATTACTTCTTGGAAATGATCTCGCGGGAGATAAGGTCGGGGTTAACCCGATTGATTTGATTTGATTTGATTTGATTTATTCACCATATAACAGCAATATAAAAAACAATGTACAATTCAATGATAAAATATATAGTGCTGCGGATGGCGGGAATAAAACCCCTAGGGGCTTGTTATATCCCGGAAATATATTAAATATTAAATTTTGCACGATTATATGAAAATAAATATTTATATATAGTTACGGTGAAGTTATGAGACATCGGTTATTGTTTGTAAAAGATTAATGTAACATATATACAAAGATAATATTACATGTATACAATAATTATAGTAACTACTATACATGTGGCATATTACATTAACATGAGCAGGTATTATCACAACATTTACATGCGTATACATTAGTGTAGAAGAGTAATTTAGAATATGTAAAATTTGACGGTATCTTGAAATTTCAGAGTTGATAGGAATAATTCTTATGAGTTAAAATATATTTTAATCGTGACTTGAATAATGATATTGAAGTTGTACATTTCAGGTCAGTAGTTAGGTTGTTCCATACTCGAGGACCCTTAATTCTAGCAGTATAAAATGACAATTGAGTACGGAAAAACGGTCTGTAGAGGTTTATGTAGTTTTGTCGGGTAGGATAGTTATGCACGTGTTGTAATCTGGTAAAGTAGTTCTGGAGGTGTAGTGGTAACGAGAAGGAATGGTGCATGGCTTTATGAGTTAAAAGTAGAGTTGTGTAGTCGTTGATTTTATCAACAGTTAGCATATTTAGCTGTGCGAATAAAGGTTCAGTATGTGCGAGTGTCGAAGTTTTACATATAATGCGAACAAGGCGTTTTTGGAGGATAGCGAGAGGAGCAGTATGGGTTGGTTGAAATAGACAAGCCTTGTTTGGATCAGATCCATGATCCAGACGAAATTCAAAGTCTGAATCCTGCTTGTGCACTTACTAGAGCCATGAGTAAATTGGCTGAGGAGTCTGAATAGTCTCTTAAAGATGACGTCATCGATGGCGTTTGTTTGGCCGACACTTTCGTGTGTTTGAATGATAAGGCTGATAAGTCACATTTTGATAGCAAATTGGAATGTTCTAATGTCAAATTTCAAAATCACGGTTGGTTAATGAACAGCATAGTGACAAGGGCATTTCCAAATTGTTTGACAGGGCAGTAGATAAGTGTGATGTAGCTCAAGAGCCTGTGTTTTACTTTTGTAAGAATGGTGTTCTTATGCGCAAATGGCGACCGCCAGATGTGTCACCTGATGATGAGTGGGCAATCAAGTATCAGATTGTAGTACCAAATTCATATCGTTCAGATATCCTCAGACTAGGCCATGAAACACCTCTTTCAGTCTATTTAGCTGTTAACAAAACATATTACAAAATTCTAAATCATTTCTATTGGCCAAATTTAAAGAAAGATGTTACGGAATTTTGTAAGTCATGTCACACATGAAAACCAAACGAAAACCATACCAAAGGCCCCTCTACAACCAATCCCTGCATTTGAGGAAGCATTTAGTAGGGTGATTATAGATTGTGATGGTACATTACCAAAAACAAAGTCAGGCAATCAATACATGTTAACAGTCATGTGTGCATCAACCAGGTTCCCTGAGGTCATTCCTTTAAGGAATATTAAGGAAAAACTATTGTTAAGGCCTTAGTTAAGTTTTTCGCACTTGTTGGCCTACCCCAGTCCGTTCAGCCTGATCAGGGATCTAATTTCATGTCAGGAATTTTTCAACAAGTCATGCATGAATTAGGAATAAAGCAGTACAAACCATCTGCATACCACCCAGAAAGCCAAGGCGCATTAGAAAGATTTCACCAGACATTAGATAAAATGATTAGGACTTATTGTTTTGACACTGAGAAAGACTGGGATGAAGGCATAAATTTATTATTGTTTGCTGTTAGAGAGTCTGTTCAAGAGTCTTTGGGCTTCAGTCCATTTGGACAGTCCATCTGGCCATACAGACCAGAGGACCACTTGGACTGCTGAAAGAAAAGTTCCTAGACAGCGATTTTGACTCATGTAGTCTCTTACAAATTGTGTCGGACTTTCGCACCAGATTGACTAAAGCATGTGATTTGGCCATGCCAAATTTAAAGTCAGCACAAAAATGTATGAAAATAACCTATGATAAACATTCCAAAACCTGATGAGAAGGTACTGGCTTTTCTGCCTATTCCTGGTATATATATATATTTAGGACTAGATATTATGGTCCTTATGTCCACTCAAAGTTTCTCAAATTTGGCGATACATATCGCATGCTGATAGCAAAATACGAACG
The DNA here is from genome assembly GCA_036873755.1 of Hanleya hanleyi. Lineage (NCBI taxonomy): Eukaryota > Metazoa > Mollusca > Polyplacophora > Lepidopleurida > Hanleyidae > Hanleya > Hanleya hanleyi. The sequence continues at coordinate 24,926 of JAVTVY010008771.1, read as the reverse complement.
TAGCGTGCAAGATCTATGGCGCTACGTTTCGTAACTTGTGTCTAATTCCGCTTAACCCGGGGCTAGGGGCCGTATGAACCCATGTACTTCAAGATCCTCATGGTACTCATATGAACAGTCACAATCAAAGCGTGACTAAGATACATCTTTTTTTAGATGACGACTCTATAACGAATATTATGGATTAAGAATACTGATCAGCGATACGGATTTGATAGTTTTGGAACATCATGATGTCTTGCCGGCATCATTGAAAACTGTTGACCGCTTCTCTCTTGCAGGAAACAAGCCTATGTTTATGTATACTATGATTGTCTTTTTGAATTTGGTGCTAATACTGTTATGTGGAAAATGGAACAGGTCTTTGGATTATGGACGCGGATATTCTCTAATGAATGACGGCTGGATTATGAATGACGGACTAGACGCTTGTAACTGAAAAGAAATTAAGTGACCTTAATTATGTAATTCAGATTCCTGACAGGCGTCAACACAAACAGTTATGTCATGTAAATATGTTAAAGTTATACATAGACAGAGATAGCACTAACAGTACTGTACACCCTGTAAGTGTAGTTAGTTCTGACCCTGATAATAATTAAACTTGTGAAGAGCCCATGACAGCGGCGAAATTACAGAACTCTGAAATTCTACTTAATTTGGATTCCAAGTTGTGGCATCTTGAACCAGCGCGTCAAGAAGAACTTCGAACTCTGCTCAGTCAATATGAACATTTGTTCCCCGATATTCCTACTCGGACTGACACAATTTCACATGACGTCAATGTCGGAAATTCGAATCCAGTGAAGCAGCACCCATATCGTTTGAATCCAATTAAGCAAAACTATCTGAAAAAAGAGATTCAGTGTTTATTGGACAATCACTTCATTGAACCAAGTAATAGTAACTGGAGTTCACCTTGTATCCTCGTTCCAAAACCAGATGGCAGTTACAGGATGTGTACTGACTACAGAAAGGTGAACACATTGACCAAAACAGACACAGTTCCTATTCCACGCATTGACGATTGCATTGATAAAGTGGGAAGTGCCAAGGTTGTGTCAAAGCTTGATCTTCTGAAAGGATTTTGGCAAGTTCCACTGACAGATCGTGCGAAGGAAATGTCAGCATTCGTCACTTCGGAGGATCTGTTCCAGTACAAAATCATGCCATTTGGAATGAAAAATTCTCCGGCCACGTTCCAGCGTCTCATCAACCGTGCGACTTCTGGTTTGAAAGGATGTGAACTTACATTGATGACGTCATTGTCTACAGCGATACATGGGAAGATCATCTACAATCGACTAATTGACGCCAAACTGACAGTCAACCTTGAAAAAAAGTGTGACATTCCTGGGTCATGTTGTATGTCAGCGTCAGGTAAAACCTGTAGATGCTAAAGTTCGTGCTATCTCGCTATTTCCAAGACCAACATGTAAGAGGCAGCTGATGCGTTTCTTGGGTATGGCTGGTTAGTACAGAAAATTTTGTCCAAATTTTTCAGATATTACTGAGCCTTTAAATCAGCTTTTAAGAAAAAGGGCAAGTTTTGTTTGGACCGATGAATATGGATCAGCTTTTGAAAACCTGAAAGCCATACTCAAGAGCGCGCCAGTTCTTTCAGCACCAGATTTTGATTCACCTTTTAAGCTGGCTGTAGATGCTAGTGATGTTGCTGCTGGTGCCGTTTTATTACAAGAAGATATAGATGGTGTAGATCACCCAATATGTTATTTTTCACGTAAATTTGACAAACATCAGAGAAATTATTCTACAATTGAGAAAGAAAGTTTGGCAATGATATTGGCTTTACAACATTTTGATGTTTATGTTACTTCTTCATCATTGCCAATTACTGTATTCAGTGATCACAATCCACTTGTTTTCATAAGTAAGATGAAAAACAAAAATCAAAGATTGTTGAGATGGAGTTTGGTGTTACAAGAATACAATATTGAAATCAGACATATTAAGGGCAAGGACAATTTGATTGCTGATTGTTTGTCTCGCATATAATGTACATATGTTTGTCAACATTTTTGCTGTTGTAATATAGATTTTTTTTTTGCAATAATGTTTTGAATTGTCAAGAAAGTTCCAAAGTTGAAACTTGCTTTTTTTAAGAGGGGGGGTGGCATGGTATTATAGTATATTGTTGGACATTGTGGATGTTTCTAGAATATAGAGCTGACGCAAGCTTGTTTACTTATTATTATGAGGGTCAGCCACTTGGAGCTTTCTGCAAGGCTGTTGTAAATTGTATCTAGGTCAGATGATGCGGTAACGCTGTGTATTCTAGAAGCTCCTTGATTGGGTAGAATGATCTGGAATGCATCATAGAGTATAAATAGCGCATACAGTCAGTTATTCAGTAGGGAATTCAAACTGGCTTTTTATGTGGGTCTGTTATACTGTGTTACCTTTACATGTGGCTGTTGACTGTTGGATTATTTACTCCTGTGTATTGACTTTTGGCTGCTGCATGGCCTGCGCTATTTGTTGATGGCTATCGGATATTGGACATTTACTGGGACTGTGTACAACTGAGCAGTGTTGGATTACCATTATACAGAAGAGTGATTTGTGCGTGTCAACAAGGACTGTAAAGTGCACACCGGTATAGCATTGAACAGTAAGACTATATTTCACACATTTATTTGTTGTATTAACCTTACTTAAATTGTATATGATTTTAGTATTGTAAATAAATATTTGATTGTTAATCCTTGACTTCACACGTCCTTCTGTTACACTCAGTTGACGTAACAATATCAGCGCAACCTCCTGTTAAATATTCAAAAAATCCGAAAAAGCATTCGCGTTCAATAATCTAAGTCGGCCAATTCTTCACGCATTCTCTTCATGAAACATACTATACTATTTTACTAATATGACCTCATTAATAAATTTCTGTCACGAAGAACCGTGGTTGAGAGACAATCCAAGAAGAGAAATGAAATTGAGAGTGATGGACTTCAGCTGAACAAGCAACTTGAATCGTTCGCATTTGCTGGGAGAGGTAATCCTTACTATCTAGTCAGTTCTCTCGTCTAAGAGGTGGCAATAATACCCAGAGAAACATAATGCAACGATCACGACCAGCCATGTGTAACGGTTGTAACAGACTATATAGGCCTAGTACGAAATGGCTCCATATACCATTATTGCTCTTCCAATGCAATGTCTAATTTCGTGTCATCTTTGGTGCTTTATGAGAAAAGTATTTTTTTTTTAAAATTCCACAATATCTGGTTGACTATTTATGACTAGTTTCCTTATTCACATTATCAATATTACTATTTTCATTTATTTATACGCCCGCCAAAAGGCGGACGTATTATGTGATGGCGGTTTCCGCCCGCCTGTCTGTCTGTCCGTCCCTCGTGTGCGGTCTATATCTGGGACAGTTTTCTGTCTACAGTTCTAATTTTTGGTGAGTGGATACCCTACGGGGAGACGATGTGTCGAGTACCAGAAAATTGAGGTCGAGGTCAGAGCTCAAAGGTCACTGTTGCCTAAAATCAGGAAATCATTGACAGTTTTCTATCTACAGATCTAATTTTTGGTGAGTGGATGACCTATAGGGAACGATGTCTTGCATACCAAATGTAGGTCGAGGTCAGAGGTCAAAGGTCAGTGTGACAGAAAAATCAGGAAATCACTAAAACTCACTAATTTTTTGGAAATGGATTCAATAGGGCGAAATGAAATGTCGCATACCAAAAATTAGGTCGAGGTCAAAGGTAAAAGATCAGTGACCCCAAAATCAGGAAATCATTAAAAATAACATGTTTTTGTGTCAGTAGATACATTAGGGGAACAAGATGTGTCACATACCAAAATGCAGGTCAAGTGACCTGGTCAAAGGTCAAGGTCACTGTGACCCCCAAATCGTGAAATTGTTAAAAGTCATGATTTTTTGTGTCCATTGAGAAATTACGGGGAGACGAATTGTTATCTATCAAAATTTAGGTCAAGGTCAATAGCCAAGGTCACTGTGACTCCAAAAACAAGAAATCTTTAAAAATTACTTTTTTTGTGTCAGTAGATACATTATGGGGACATGATGTAGCACATACCAAAATGTAGGTCAACGTCGAACATCGAGGTCACTGACCCCCAAAATCATGAAATTCATAAAAATCTTGATTTTTTTTGTGTCCATTGATTCATTGAGGGATTGTGTACCAAAATTTAGGTCACGAAGTCGTGTAATGCGATGTTGCGTCCGTTCCTCCATTAACATTTATTGTACATTTACATGCGATATCTCGTTTCAAGGTATGGAATGGTACCAAACTTTGAGATCAGTTTGCACAAGGTCAAGGTCACAGTCCTTCAAAACTGAATCAAGTTTAGCTGACCATACGCGTTAGGTTGGAATAGCCAGAGTTCTCTCCCCAACATGTATATGGCATTCATCCTGTGGAGTTGTCTCCCATATTTGAAACAGCTACATTTAGTTAAACTGTTGTGAAATAAAAACCATACATTTACTAATTTAGAGGCGTCCTTTATGAACTCCGTACCTGTTTATTAACGCAAAAACAAAGGCTACTTCATCATTTTCTTCTTCCTTCTTGAAAAATTCTCTCGTCTGAAAGGAATCCATTTGCAGGAAAACTACTATTTTTTTTGTGTTTGACTATTGCCGATTTCAGTGGGAGATATGTGAGCACTCGGCTCTTGCTTCATGCTCAACTAGTACCAAGAGTTAAGCTCGTTTTAGTTTATCATTCAATATAAGAGGTTATATATATGTTACATTCTCAGAGGCACAAAATTGTAGGCTAGCTACCAATTGGAATCAAGGCTATTAAAACAACCTTGAAATGTGGACCAATGTAATTCCAGATACACGGGTGTATATTGTAGCCCCTTGGCTCTTGATAATTAATGAAATATTACTGTCTTGCACTTCTCTAGGATTGTACAACTATTCTGCTTTCAAAAATCAGGGGTTACGCAGTTGTGTTGCTAAATATTGCAAAGCTATGTGTGCCAAACTGGTTCAACATGAACATTTTTGAAAAAAGGTCACCATAGCTTCCCGGCAGTTTCTGTTGGCTACCGACTGCAGACAGGAAAGAAAGAAGCATCCCTCCCATTTTCGTTCGACCGGAAGCAAACTGGTGCCAGTGACAGCTTTTCCTTAGAATCTCATCAAAGTTTATTAGTGGAGTTTTAGTTCATCTATGTTGTTTTGTCCAAAATGTTAACGTGTGACAGAAAGCTATAAAAAGTGTATCAGGTTATCTTCATGCGATACACGTCAGTTCCATTTCCAGTTTCCATATACAATATGAACCATGAATTATACATTCCACGAATGTAAATAGGAGTACGCCAATTATTATCTGACAACAACACCCGGGTTAACGTCATCACCGCTCCCGAGCTAGCGTATATAATTCCGCTTAAGCCAGTGTTAGGGGCCGTGTGGATACTCCATCGTCTCCACATGAAAAGCTGCAATAAAAGCGCGCCTGGGATACTAAGGCTGCATCCGATAGTCCACCGTATTCTCGGGTCTGAACGCGAGGTGCCAAGGGAAGCTTTCCTGTTACACTGTTGCTTTTTAGTCGCTAGGCGTCGTCAATTGTTCTCACCTCTTGCATATCGCTCCGATTTAAGAGCTGTGACGATGCTGACAGGTCCCAGTAAATGATATACAATGTGATGTCGCGAGAATGTGGTAGCCAGGGCCTCATTCTATCATATATAATAATCAACCATATAAGAACAATCAATTTATTAATCGTATATTATTGTGAGAGTGTGGCAGAACTATTGAATTAATGAATTATAAATATGTGAAAACCATTCAATAAGGTGGTATGATATCAGACTTGCTTTCAATCTTAGTATGTGATACCATCTAAACATCGATTGCTGGTAGCCAATCACAATCGGTTACTCAAGAATGAATCGCATTCTAAAATCACAAGTACAGATACACATGTATGTAATCACATTCACTTTTGAACAGCCTTAGTCAGTCAATTAATTTTCTTCCTGTTGTATAGTTAGGGTGAACCGATTTTCGATGTAAATCCATTGTGTAAGTTTACAAGTATATTCGGATGATGTTGTATTATTATTTTACCATATTCGGATAATGCTATTATAATTGATAAATTTAAACTGTGATCATTCATAATACATCATTTCTTTATCATCCTGAATACATCATTTTCCTCTTTCTTTTTTCAAATTCCAGACTATATTCTATCTTCAGTTGAGAAAAACGCTGCTCTAGAGCAGATAGGTTCCCGGATGTGGTCCTTTGACTGGATGAACTCCTTCACACCAGGTAACTCTTCAATCCTCTTCATGAAGGCCTTCAGTTTGGGGAAACCATCCAGGCACGTTGGCTCTAGAACTGTGTGGACATAAAGCGCTTCATAGGCGTTGAAATCTGCGTAGTTCACCTGAAATTAAACATTCCACAATACGATGTCATCATTTTAAGTCATTCACAGGTGATTCCACAATGTGAGAAATACAATGGTTTGGCAAATGGTAAGTATATGGGAATGTTTGTTGGCATATATGGTACAGTGCCATCAGATCTACTGTCTGTCCCATATAATATACCGTAACCGAGATGTTTTCGGCGATATTTCGAAGACAATTTATCGTACAACATTGAAACTCCACACAATAAATAAACTTAAAAATACTTAAAAAAATATTTTTTGCCCATGTTTCATTAAAATCTGTTGAGAATTGACGAAAATCACCAATACCCACCGTGTTAATTTGGGGCCGCGATGACGTTGATCTGTCAATGTTATAACATGCAGGCTGCACGCGATGACGTCAAAAAATAGCCCACAAGTCTCCAATTTAATTTTTTGTTTTCGCGGTTTGCTGAAAACTACTTGAAGGATTTTCTTGATACTTCGGAATAAAATTAGTATTTTTTAGATTATCTACTGTGTGAAGTTTCAATGTCATCCGAAAAACTGTCTCCAAAATATCACCGAAAATGTCTCGGATATATTGTCTGGGACAGGCAGTAAGTGCTGCTTGGCCACTCGTTCGTTGACAGTAGATGACATGATGGTGGCTATGGTTATAGTCTAGTCTTTGTTTCTCGGTTCTTCGGTATCTAGTATAGTGCCAATGTCAACCACTGAAAACGCGCTACATCTAGCCTCAAACCGCTGAACCGGCACGGGTTCGAGCCCAGCTGGTCCATGTGTGGAAGTTCGTCAGTTACTTGCCGACGGGCGGTGGTTCTTTCCGGGTACTTCGGCTTCCTCCACCAACCGAACTGACTGTCACCATATGAGTGAAACAACCTTGAGTGTGACATTAAGCCAAATCCCCCCTCTAGTATACGCGACCCTCGGCGAACCACGTGAGAACAGATAGTAATGAACAGACAAAATTGATGGCCACAGAGATGTGTAACCCTTGCGTGGCCGGATGTGAACGTACTATATCCACCACAAGAGAGGTACAATTCTTCTTGACTCCATAACTCAACTTGAACGACCAGTGAGAATTATGTATGCCAAGATACCTCTCTCCAAAATGGTAAATTGTGTATATGACCACAAATGTCCCATTGGGACAGTGTAAGTACATCAATGGTCGGATACAGGGTACGATCTTTGTGGATACAAGCCTGCTTACCTTGGCTCCAACGAAGTATGGACGGTCACCCAGAAATCCTTCACACAACTTCAGCGCATTAGGCAGAGATTTGATATAGTCCGCTCTGAGCCTCTTATCACTTATCTATGAATGACAACCAGATGGAAATATCAGAAGCTGAAGTGATGAATGTAATGAGATCATGATAAGTGAAACACAATGATATAGTAGTTCAGTTTATAAAGCATATTCTGTATTATTGGGCATTAACACAAATATATCAATAGTTCCGTTGGAAAATACATCGCCACTAATCTTATTTGTATATATGATGGCATGTCATGGCGAATAAGAGGCGGGATCGACATTATATGTGATGAAAAAAAAACACAATTAAATTTGAACTTGAAAAGGGTACATACATAGTTGGGATTGTAAACGAGCATGAAGAAATTCATATGTAAATCAATAGACTGGAACAAGATGAGGTCCTCCCTCTCGATTTCCTCTTCTGTTTGTGCGACTACGAAAAGAGGAAACGGTTTCAGAATAGTCAATTAACTAACTATCCGACCAAACTTTTCTTATTGGCAACCAGAGACCACCGAAAAATGATTATTATATCTTCAAATATCATGTTAATGCGAACCCGCAACGGAACGAAGAAGAGCGGGCGAGCCAGAGCTCGTGTCTATTGATAGCTGAATTATTTCAAATTGTTCTAAGTCCTAGACAATGTGTTAAAAGAACAAGTTTTTGTTCTAAACAATTCAGCAAAGCATCTTAATCTTCCGAAGAACGCAATATAAATAACCAAAATTGGGTCTATGTAGAACCAAATATGGCAATATTCTGAAGAGCCATACATAACCGAGCTTTCGAAGAGTATACACCATTGTGGCTATAGGGAAACAAAAAGGGGCCCAAGCCCACCTACCACGACGGTTTACATGTCACTTGAGAAAGTAATTGTCGGGCTTACCCAAGTTATGCTTCCTGGCCAGGTATTTTAATATGGATTTACTCTGAGACAGCTTCACACCAGCTTCTTCGTCGATATAATATGGCAGCTACAATAGAACAAGGTGAACTAGAGCATAGTCTGAGGGATGCACACATTTGATCAAAATGATCAGTAAGGCTGCTTACAAGATACCCCCCGTAAGGGCATAGATACATGGGGGTGGTTAACGTTTCACGAGTAAGCTGAATGGGATTGTGGCAGTGGAAATCATCAGTAAGCATGCTTACAAGATACCCCCCGGATGCACATTTGATAGGAATTGACGAGTATTTGTAGAGGAATATAAGTATACATGTTATGAGTGGCGGCACAGTATGTAACTGGTTGACAATGAGACCTCGCTCGGTTGGAGTGCGGTTAACGGATTGTCTATGCATGTGTCGTGACGATACTCAGATGAGTTTAATGGATTGTTCAGAAAATTGATGTTAATAATGATTGTTGAGAATGGGGTTATGCAGGCATATTGTGTTTCACCTAACTGTTGTTACCACTAGAACCGTGTAGACTTGAAATGGGCTGTTGCAACAGATAGGCGAATTACTGTCATCTGGATAACCATATTGAAGAGGAAAAGGAAGTAAATGGGAAGTGAAATATTAAACTTACTACCTGCAGACGCATATGCAACATCCTGCGCTAGGTCTCATGGTATGGCAGCTACATACAAAATTTGAGAAGAATCTAATCAGCCGTTGTCAAGTTATGCTCCAGAAATGGAATGTTACGGACCAACTGAGAAAATTCTGCCCATAGGTGGCGCCACCTGTAGACGCACATGCGCCAAACGCAATCCCAAGCAAGGTCTCATGGTAAGGTAGCTACATACCAAATCTGAGAGGAATCCAATTAGCTGTTGTCAAGTTATGCTCCGGAAACGAAATGTTACGGACCGACAAGAAAAAGTTTTGACCCTAGGTGGCGCCACCTGTAGATGCACATGCGCCAAACGCAATCCCAAGCGAGGTCTCATGGTAAGGTAGCTACATACCAAATTTGAGAGGAATCCAAGTAGTGGTTGTCAAGTTATGCTCCGGAAACGAAATGTTACGAACTGACTTGAGAAACTTTTGACCCTAGGTGGCGCCACCTGTAGACGCACATGCGCCAAACGCAATCCCAAGCGAGGTCTCATGGTAAGGTAGCTACATACCAAATTTGAGAGGAATCCAAGTAGCGGTTGTCAAGTTATGCTCCGGAAACGAAATGTTACGGAATGACCCTAGGTGGCGCCATCTGTAGACGCATATGCGCCAAACGCAACCAAGCAAGGTCTCATGGTATGGTAGCTGCATACCAAATTTGAGAGGAATCCAACTGGCGGTTGTCAAGTTATGCTCCGGAAACGAAATGTTACGAACTGACTTGAGAAACTTTTGACCCTAGGTGGCGCCACCTGTAGACGCACATGCGCCAAACGCAATCCCAAGCGAGGTCTCATGGTATGGCAGCTGCATACCAAATTTGAAAGGAATCCAAGTAGCGGTTGTCAAGTTATGCTCCGGAAACGAAATGTTACGGACTGACATGAGAAACTTTTGACCATAGGTGGCGCCACCTGTAGACGCACATGCGCCAAACGCAATCCCAAGCGAGGTCTCATGGTAAGGTAGCTACATACAAATTTGAGAGGAATCCAACTGGCGGTTGTCAAGTTATGCTCCGGAAACGAAATGTTACGGACGGACGTACGGACATCCGTACGGACGGACGGACAAGCTGAAACCAGTATACGCCCCCTACACTACGTGTCGGGGGGTATAATAACTCTTAGAGATTGAGATCCGACGAAGATGCAATTCATATTTGTACCGAGACATCTACGAATGTAAAAACACTGAGTAGAGAAATCAGTCTGAGTCTGGCATAGGCCTACACACAGCCAGAAAAATGGTGTTCATTATCACCGAAAAAATGTTGAGCACAACACCAATAAATGATGCTGAGTAAGAACCTAAAACATTTATCCCAAACGCTTTTGCTGTTAAAATAATTCCAACCCCGTGTATTCGAGTTGGAATCCATTGTCACCAGTTCTAAACACAATATTATGGTGTTGAACACCCCTCGACCTCGGAATAACTATTTTCAACCAACAACAACTTTCTGTTTGTTCACCTCAAATATGTGTGTAAAAGATTGACCCGTTTGGAAGATATTGCCGAGTGTTCCAGATCCTGAATGTGTCTGTACAGAATGGGCCCACCGACACAATTCTACTTACATTAGGGAAATCCAAGCCAAGAGTATACTGCACGTCCTGCCAGTCGGACTTCTCAAAATTTGGAGCTGCGATAATATACAACGAAGAGATCCATTTAATGTTAACAGACGTCTAAAGAACTTTAACTGACAATTCGAAACGCAAGCTCGAAGAAGCTACATTTTCTAAACGAGTTTGTTTTTAATTTCCTTCAAGTACGTGTTAAAAGACAGTGCTAGGGGCCGTGTGATCATGTCACTCAGGATGTCCACATGAACAGCTACAACAAGAGCCCAAGGGGCTTCAATATACGCCCGTATATCTGGAATTACATTGGTCCAAATTTCAAGGTTGTTTAATAGCCTTGATTCCAAATGGTAGCTAGCAATCCAGAGGAAGGTCTACAATTTTGCGCTTCTGAAAATGTAACATATATCACATCTTATATTGAATGATAAAATAAAATGAGCGTAACTCTTGGTAACTAATTGACCTTGGCGCCAGAGCCGAGAGCTCACATATCCCACACTGAAATCGACAATAGTCAAACACAAGAAAATAGTAGCTTTCCTGCAAATGGATTTCTTTTCGGACGAGAGAATTTTTCATGAAGGAAGAAGAAAGTGATGAGGTAAACCGTTGTTTTGGAGTTAACAGGTATGAAGTTCATAAAGGACCCCTATCCCCATTAATATTAGTAAATGTATGGTTTCTATTTCACAACAGTTTAACTAATATAGCTGTTTCAAACACGGGAGACAACTCCACAGGACAATTGCCATATACATGTAGGGGGACAGAATACTCCCGCTTAACACATATAGTCAGCTAAAATTCATTCAGTTTTGGGGGACTGTGACCTTGACCTTTGACAAATTGATGTATGGCTCCTCTTCGCCATGCGAATAAAGGTATACTCAAAGTTTGGTACCAATCCATACCTTGAAACTAGAGATATCGCATGGGCAACAAATGTTAATGGATGAATGGGCAGAACGCTACATCGCATTACAAGACCTCGTCTTCGACAGGCATATGAAAATGTGACTTAATGATTTCCTGATTTTGGGGTCACAGTGACCTTGACCTCAATTTTGGTACACAACACGTCATCTTCCCTCACTGCAAATCAAGATTTTTATGGATTTCATGATTTTGGGTGTCACAGTGACTTTGACGTTCGACCTTGACCTACATTTTGGTACATGACACATCATGTCCCACTAATGTATCTTCCGACACAAAAAAAAGTAATTTTGAAAGATTTCTTGATTCTGGAGTCAGTGACCTTGACCTAAATTTTGGTACATGACAAACCGTCTCCCCGTAATTTCTCAATGGACACAAAAAATCATGATTTTCAACAATTTCACAATTTTGGAGTAAGTGACCTTGACCTTTGACCTTGACCTACATCGACTGACAACACAATGTTATGTTTAATAATTTCCTGATTTTGGGGGCACAGTGACCTTTGACCTGGACCTAATTTTTGGTATGCAACACTTCATTTCCCCCTATTGAATCCACTCACCAACTAGAGCCTTAGGCACTGAAACGGGGCTATTTAAATGTAAAATAGGCTGTTGGAATAATTCCACTAACTCTTTGATGTTCAGTTCCATGGTGAAGAGCCATACAATTTGCAGTCTCACATATTTCTCTCAATAAAGATCTATAGTGCATTAGTGTAATTGTACACATACATATATTTAAAAAAATAACTTGTGACTGATGGGACAGACATTTATTATGAAACCAACCTGATGAAATGATAGATAATGTCTTCTCTGCATGTTACCGATATTTGTAAAATATTTTTACTTTTTTCAGATTATAGAAAGCATATCCTTCAGCAGTAAATGACAAAAGATGAATATTTAGATACAATGTAAAATCCTCAGGATTAGATGGACTGGATCTATGCTGGGATGTATCCTATCATGGCATATTATATACATGTACCTCCACCTGCCAGTTCACTCCTAGTGTGGAAGGTGATAAATTACTACAATGGTTGTATGCAGACTTGTACATGTAGCTTACTGGTATCTAAACATAATGACTTGGACTTTGACCCTATCAATTGACCCTATCAGCTAAGTGAATCAAGCCATTGACCTGGGTCATGCAGTGTCACACATGTGTCTTTGTTCTAAAAGATATAGAGGGTCTGGTGGAGGGGATGTTTGTGTATTAGCCCTATTAAGTTACATACCCTGTATACAATTTCTGCAAGAATGGAAGCCTAGAAAATTAGAATTTCTTGCCAACATGGCAAACATATGATAAATCTGCTTTAAACTATTTTCTTCTGTATATGTTAAGTGTTCTAATAACGTTTTTTTTATCAACCAGCAATTTATTACATCCTTTCAGGAAAACACTCTAAGTCAACCTCTGAATAGTATCCATTTTGTATTCATGCTCTAAAGCAGGAAATCTCTGTGAAAATGACATAAGAAGATATATAAGAATAGCAGAAAATATTTAACTTCACTAATATAGACCAGGTGAAACAAAATTTAGCCAAAATAGTTGATCAAACTATCTGCAGTAGCTGAATAACTTGAGGACTTTTTTCTTCTGCTCTTCCTCTCAAAGCCTAAAGCAGTTAAATAAACAACCAGTCACCCTGGCAACGGTACCAAATTTTCTCAATTTTCCTGACTACAATACAGGACCATTAGTCCCTACGGGACATAGCCCCGTAAAAATTAGTAATTTTTAATGATTTCCTGATTTTTAGGTCATACTGACCTTTGACCTTGATTCACAGCGATCTTGACTATTGACCTGGATCTAAATTTTGGTACATGACAAAACGGCTACCCGTAATTTCTGAATGGACTCAACAAATCATGATTTTTAATAATTTCAAGATTTTGGGGTCAGAGTGACCTTGACCTTTGACCTTGACCTACATTTTGATATGTGACACATTGTGTCCCCCTAATGTATCTACCGACACAAAGAAATGTTATTTTTAATAATTTCCTGATTTTTGGGTCACAGTGACCTTTGACCTTCGAACGTGACCTATATTTTGGTATGCGACACTTCATTTCCCCCTACTGAATCCACTCACAAAAAATTAGAAATTTTTAATGATTTCCTGATTTTTCGGTCACACTGACCTTTGACCTCTGACCTCGACCTACATTTGGTGTACAACACATTGTTCCTCCCTAGGGCATCCACTCACCAAAAATTAGAACTGTAGATAGAAACTGTCAATGATCAATGATTTCCTGATTTTAGGCAACAGTGACCTTTGACCTCTAACCTCGACCTTAATTTTGGTACGCGACACATCGTCTCTACCTAGCGTATCCACTCACAAAAAATTGCAACTGTGGATAGAAAACGTTCACAGATATAGACCGGACACGAACACTTCAGTGATTTCCTGTTTTTAGGCCAGTGACCCTTGACCTTGACCTTGGCGACACATCGTCTCCCCGTGGGGTATCCACTCACCAAAAATTAGAACTGTAGATAGAAAACTGTCCCAGATATAGACCGGACACGAGGGACGGACAGACGGACGGACGGACAGACGGACAGAAACCATCATCACATAATACGTCCGCCTTTTGGCGGGCGTATAATAAAAGCGTGGCTGGGATACAAATCATCACCGGCATCCCTTTTGGTTCTTGTGGTGTTTTTAGAAATATGTGGCCAGTATATTATTCTGTCCGTTCCCCGGCATCTTTTTCCACCACCCTTGTTGAGCTCCGATTGATTATAAACAACGACGAGATATCCTGAAAGATTTTGGCGCCCACCATTGTCCGATAATTGTAAGCTAATCACAAGAGAATCTTTTTGTCCATTGTTACTAAAAACAAACGATTGATTTGTAAATTTGTTTGCAGAATTTCGAATTTGAACGAAAACGGGACACTGGAAAACACCAAGATATTATCTTTATAAGTTTCAGGAGTTTCAAGATTTTAAGAATCTGTAATAATGTCGGTTCTTATAGTACAAGTGACATGAACAAAGTTAGTCTGAAAGTGAATGTCCGGAGGATCCTTCGTCTTCGTTTTGTAGTATTTTTTTTGCGCGCGTGTCACCATTAGGTATTGGAAGCGAAAACAGATCTCTTTGACACTTTGGCATGAGCTATGAAACATACCTAAGATTTTATAATTAGGAACGAATGCTAATTCCGATCTGTTTACTGGGCTAGTTTGAGATATCGCTTTCAAGATACCATGCTCAAAAATAGTAAGATGGTACACAACTTAATACTGAACGAATCTGTGCAGTAATGTTGAAACTTTGAAAGTGTCTGAATCCAAATTATCTCCCTTGGATCGAACAAGCAGTAGTCTACAGTTGTCGTGTTGTGACGTTGCGTCACAAGAGTGACGTCCCTTCGTGTAGCCACCCGTCAGCAGACGAAACGGTGGGGCAGTTCACATGCAACGGCATGGACTAAAGTAAACTGATTTAAAATTTAAAGAAATACAATTTAATTCAGAATACTTTGAACTAGAAGGTGAAGGTAGGGATATTCTCATACTCAATTTTTCGAATATGCCCCACTGTTTGATCCGCCGACTCTTGTGATGCAACATCAGAACACGGGAATACCGTATTAATTTAAAGCGTAACTTAGATTTTCGAATCGAACCAAAAAGGGTATCTTGCACAAAATTACCAAATTTCAGAAAGATCCATGAAATAGTTCCTGAGAATTCACGATAACAATGTTATAAGGGGAAATTCAAGATGGCCACCTGGCGGCCATATTGGATTTTCGAATCGGACCAAAAAAGGTATCTTGCACAACTGGACCACACGGGAAACCTGTGTACCAAATTTACGAAAGATCCATGCAGCAACTTCCTGAGATTTCAGCAAAGTTTCATGAGGAAATTCAAGATGCGGCCATATTGAATTTTCGAAACGGACCAAAAAGGTATCTTGCACAACTGGACCTCATGGGAACCTGTGTACCAAATTTGAGAAAGATCCATGCAGTAATTTCCTGAGAATTCACGATAACACAATATCATGGGGAAATTCAAGATGGCCACCTGGCGGCCATATTGAATTTTCGAATTGGGCCGAAAAAGGTATGCACAACTAGAACCCAAGGGGAACCTGTGTACCAAATATGAGAAAGATGCATTCAGTACTTCCTGAGAAATCACGATAACAAAGTTTCATAGGGAAATCCAAGATGGCCACCTAGTGGCCATATTGGATTTTCAAATCGGACCAGAGAACTTATCTTACAGAACTAGACCCCAATGGGAACCTGTACACCAAATTTGAGCAAGATCCACTCAGTAGTTCCTGAGAAATCGCGATAACAAAGTTTCACGGGGAAATTCAAGATGCCTGCTGGCCATATTGGATTTGCGAATTGGACCAAAAAAGGTATCTTGCACAACTATACCCCAAGGGGAACCTGTGTACCAAATTTTACAAAGATCCATGCAGTACTTCCTCAGAAATCGCGATAACAAAATTTCATGGGGAAATCCAAGATGGCCGTCTGGTGGCCATATTGGATTCTTGAATCCACCCAGAAAAGGTATCTTGCACAACCAGGCCCGAAGGGGAACCTGTGCACCAAATTTGAGAAAGATCCATTCAGTGGTTCCTGAGAAATCGCGATAACAAAGTCTCATGGGGAAATCCAAGATGGCTGCCTGGTGGTCCTATTGGATTTGCGAATTCGGACCAGAAAAGGTATCTTGCACAACTAGATCCCAAGGGGATCCTGTGTACCAAATTTGAGAAAGATCCATTCAGTAGTTCCTGAGAAATCGCGATAAAGTTTCATGGGGAAATCCAAGATGGCTGCCTGGTGGCCATATTGGATTTGCGAATTGGACCAGAAAAGGTATCTTGCACAACTAGACCCCAAGGGGAAGCTGTGTACCAAATTTGACAAAGATCCATGCAGTAGTTCCTGAGAAATCGCGATAACAAGAATTGTTTACGGACGGACTGACGACGGACGCCGGACGACGGACCACGGACGAAATGTGATTTGAACAGCCCAACATCTGGTGATGGTGGGCTAATGAAAGCTCGTGTGAGACACGGGCGAAGAGCATTTCCCCAGATAATTTTGTAACACATAATTTGGTACTCACAGGGCTTTAGATCTCCCCAGTTTGGGCACATCCCCTATTAGGGGTGGCAATTGTTTTTAGGATGGGACAAAGGGTGGGGCACATATCCCTGGAGGATGAGCAACCAGGAATCATCCCTGGTAAAAGTGCCTCTGAGAAGGGGTTTCTTCACCAATGGTAGAAACCTAGTGTGAGGCAACACCAACTTTATTTTGCGTTTCATGGGCTCACCGACATTAAAAAATCGAACAAAAATAAAATTTCAAATTGCCACTTTTATATTTCTTACGAAAGTTTGAACGTAAAGATTTTAACCCCCTTTTTATTCCTGATTGTATGAATTAGGCTGTTGTATTCTATCTGAATCAATGCCAGCAAATAAAAATGCCAAACAACAAAAAATAAATACCTTTCACTATAATTTTTCACTGTAAGTCAGCGAATTGTTGTTGTTGTAAAATGCTGCTAATACTACTTAGGAAATAACGACATTCAATGTAAATCGGGAACCTTCACTGGCTGTGTGATCTATCGCTCTGTCATGGTACCCATATTTCGACAGTGAAGCAGTATATCAGAGCTAGGAAATGGAGGGTGTTTCAACAGCTCAGCCGATACAGCATGGTTTAAGTTACTGTTGAAGCATGAGGCTGTTGGAACACGTGCAAAACTCGCTAAATTGTGCTGGAAGAAAAACCATAGCCACAACAATCTTTTTTTAATATATTTTTTATTCAGGTATGACAATATCGTATTACATGTACACCATTTTACATAATTTATAGGAAACGTGCAAATCATTTACAACTCTTTGAAATTCAAAATTTCGCATCAATTTTGTTGGTTTTTTAAAAAGATTCTCAATAACGGAAGGTGTATTTGGTAGATAGAGTTTCCACACCTGTTTCCGTTTTATAGACAAAGAGGAGGAAATAAAATTTTGAGTATTTATGAGTACACAACAGAGTAGATAATATAGAAAGAGATAACCATTCATCGTAGCAGTAATACCCATCTGGACCACCTGTCACGGAAGGCATCGTATTTACACTCAATAAAGTAGCTAACCTTTTCAGTTTCGTAGTATTTTGATAAAAGTTTCATGGTATTTATATTTGGCATCACTTTTTAAAGTTTACTCTGATATACATATCGTTTTGCTAACAGCAAAATTGTATTAAATACATTGTCGTTATACAAAACCTCCGAAAATAATCAGTTTCTAGGTTACATTCACAATTCTAATACTTTCCACGTATTCAGAGATCCAAAGCGAAAAATTATACCAAAAATCTTTCAACACAGGACAAGCAAAAAATAGATGACTAAGTGTTTCCCTTTCCTTTCCGCAGAAATCACACAGATCAGAATCTTTTATCTTTACTTTATGCAGAAAGGAATTGGTAGCTAAAATTCTGTTGGTTAGACGATATTGAAACCATCTCAGACTTACGTCCTTTGTACATTTGAATGGCAAGGTGTGTATTTTATCCCATTCTTGGTCGTCGATACTTAAAACAGACTCCCATTTCTTTTCGCTGGTTGGTTTTCTATATTTCGATGTAACCAGTATTCCATAGGAAGGTTTCGCCCCTTGATCATATTTCGTTAAAACTTCAATAAAGAAAGGTCTTATAGGATAGAACAAAATGATGACAATGTTAGATTTGAGAAAATAGGTCAACGTCAGTCATATTAATAAATTTCAGGTCCATCATCAGTTGCATATGTGGTATCAATTTAGAATGCCTAGCTATATTTCATGTTATATCATAATATACAGTATATAACCTTGAGAAAATAGGTTCAGTCAACTGGGATAGGCTTCTATTCAGTCACCAATTGCACAAGTATTATGAATTTGGAGAGCCTATCTTTACTAATTTAAAAATTATTGCTAATGCTGAATTTGACCTCGATAAAACATGTGACGGTCAGTCAATTTCATTAGGCTTCTTATCCATCACCATCTGCATATCTGGTATGACAAAAAAGATGGACAGACAGAGAGACAGACAGACAGACAGATGACACGGAAAATTCAGTTCATTTTGGGGCATCATTAAATATCATCTTCAAAGTCTATATTTTCTGTCAAAATGCACCAGAACACACCATTCTACTTCAATTATAGAGAAGAAAGGCAACTCCGAGTAGGGAGCATCATTTTATTCTGTATATTTCGCTGTTAGTTATAGAATCTTCAGCAGTGAACAAAGTTACAAACTGCTACATACGCACAGTATATATACAAGGCATAATGTGATCTTAGCCAATACGCATTTATGAATAGGTAAGCCCATAAATTATGTCAGTCAGGTTGGAGAGATATTAAAATGCCGTCATTTTCAGAAATTGTTAAATGTTAAGCGATAACCTGACAGTGATCTGCAAATGGCGTGATTCAGGCGATACAATACACACTCTACTAATGTTGTAACTCGCATGGAAATATACAATTATGAAACATGCGAGTTACAACATTTGTAGGTTTTCATCAATTCTGCTGTGGATTGCTAAGAAAATTATACCTATATTATCTTAAAAGGACAGTCCTTATCTAAACTTTCAGAAATATTCAATGTAGGTACATACCCACTATATCACCATACTTTATTCATTTGTGTACAGTTTACTTTGTTCTTGCCAAATAAGCAGATTATGTATTGTTTTCATCAATTAGAGTGTGTATTGTATCACCTGAATCACACCATTTGTAGATCGTTGTCAGGTTATCGCTTAACATTTAACAATTTCTGAAAATGACTGCATTTTAATATTCGTGACATAATTTACTGGCTTACCTATTCATAAATGTGGCTAAGATCACATTAAGGCTTGTAAAAATAATGTGCGTATGGAGCTGTTTGTAACTTTGTTCACTGCTGAAGATGCTATCGCTAATAGCGAAATATACAGAATGAAATTTTCATCCCTACTTGGAGTTGCTTTCCTTCTCTATTATTGGAAAATCATCAGTGTTTCCAATGGATTACTTCAATTAGATATACATGTAAAAATTTCCCAGGTGGGATGTGCCATATAGCAGGTATGTAGAAGTTCCACTTCAAAAATCGTTCTACTTTTTCAGTTCAAAAAATAATTATTAACGTTTGTAATTATGCTGTAAAAATGCAACGATATGTGCAATTTCACATCTCGATTTTCAAATAAATTCTGGAGACCTCCACATAAAAAAAAAATAATAACATTAACTGAGTGATAATTTGTGATTTTATTCATTGGAAATTGACTAGAATGCATCACCAGACATCTGGATGCCCAGGGTGTCACAGCCACTGGAGACTAAAGAAAGATAATTGGGAACAGGATCAAATTATTATATCAGTAATGGAGAGAGAAACAGCACTGATTCTGGAAATGAACTGTTTACTTTGTTGACACAAGCAGTCTACTAGTCCACTTATGTAAAGTGCATTATGCAATAAGTCAACCATTACAGGTTTTATTACCTGAATGGTCACCATACAGGCTTACAATATCAGGCCTGAAAGGTAAAGTAGAATATCAGTGTTACAGTATGTCTATTTGACCAAAATGGCCTGACTTCAAGCTCACTTGAATCCTTGCAATTCTCCATACTGACTATATTGATGGCAGCATATCTTCTCCTTTAGTTATGTGTTTAAGCAGGGGTTGATGTAGCCTAACTTTAGATATATTTAGCTGACTATGCCCTATGCCACATGTATATACAAAATCCGTATGAGATGTGGCTCTTCAATTTCAATAAAAAAATAAAAAAAAACAAAAAACTTTGTCCTTTGAAATCCTTTGTCTGTCTGACAATAACAAACTTCATAAACAGATGAAATGCCAATATATTGTGCTATATAAGTTTACTGTCTATAGTGCCACCCGATGATGAACAATATCACGAAACTACATGATGAAGCACAATCCTCAGATGTGGCCTGGGAAATGTAGATATCGGACTCAAGTCATGAAAATTTCATATATTTAAAAAAAATGGTCATTTGGCTTACAAGGGATGTGAATTATAACGCTGGAAATGTTACATTCATGTTCAGCAAAACAGAATTACTTTTCCCTGATTAAGAAGCAAATTTCCATTTTTGTGAAAACAAAATCTTATTTTGAGACGCAAAAATGCGTCTCCATGATTCGCCAACACCACCAAAATCTTGTCAGTCCTTTGCCTATCTTGCAAGATCATTATACCCAAATTTCATGGAAATCAAACACGTTCAGAAGAGTGAGTGAGTGAATAGGGTTTAACGTCGCTTTCAACATTTTTTCAGCTATATCACGACGGGGAAGGGAAGGGAGGGGAGGGGGAGGGGAAGGGGAACCTACTTGTAACAGAGCAGATCTAATGCTGCCATTTTATAGTGCTGTCCCACTGAAATATCATGCCGTAGGCAGACATGACACCCCACTCAGTCACATTATACTGACACCGAGCGAACCAGTCCTTGTTCTATCCTCTTAATGCTGAGCGTAAGCGAGGAAGCAACAAGTTCCATTTTTCAAGTCTTAGGTATGACCCGGCCTGGGATCGAACCCAGAGCCTACCGCTTACGAGGCCGACGCTCTAACCATTAGACCACCGCAGTGCGGTCCACGTTCAGAAGATATGATGTTACACATGTTTACCTCCATTCATGTCTATAGCGCTACCTAGTGACGACCAAATGCCACGAAAAACAAGCGAGTGAAATCTAAAGCCCTAGGGAGATGGCACATAAGAGGTCAATGGAAAAAACTTTAATCGTGATACTGGTTATGGAGGTTTTGAAGTTAAGTCAGATAAATGAGATTTTTCATTTAAAATGCAAATTGGTTCGCACCGAAATAAATGATCATTTCGGCAATTCTATATTTATGCTTGACAACTTAGAATAGAACAGTTTTTAAATATTTCTCCAAGCGAATTGATAAATTTTCATTTCACGATAAACTTTTTGTTTGAGACGCAAAAAACTTGCCGTTATAGTTATGCCAGTTACACCAAAATCTTTTCAGCACATTGACTATCCTTCAGGACCAAATTTCAAAGAAATAAAAAAAGCCGTTCAGACGAGAAAGGTTTAGCAATACTCTGACTACAAAGCCACCTAGAGGTGAGCAGCGGCTATCGAAACACAACCAGACAAAGGA
The DNA here is from genome assembly GCA_036873755.1 of Hanleya hanleyi. Taxonomy (NCBI): domain Eukaryota; kingdom Metazoa; phylum Mollusca; class Polyplacophora; order Lepidopleurida; family Hanleyidae; genus Hanleya; species Hanleya hanleyi. The sequence goes on along the minus strand of JAVTVY010008771.1, from coordinate 2,851 downwards.
TATGTGACGACAATACGGGAATAACTTGTGTGTAATGGTACAGGGGCGGCGGAACCGGGGGGGCCAGGGGGGCCAGCCCCCCCCCAATATTCAGAGAGGGGGGGCCAAGGACCACTTTGGCCCCCCCAATAATTTCGCTTAACCACTTGGTCTCCATAATAATTTCGCTCAGCACTAAAGCCTATGCATGTGCACGGGTATTTGGAAACGGGTATTTGAATTTACAATACCATGGTATAGCGTTTCCTGTTCTCCTGTGTAGGCCTAATGGTCTCAAACTTGCGACCTATAGCTACTCTACAGAATGCGTTATCGTCAAACTGAGAATTATTCTCGAACTAATGTATAGTCTACCTTCTGGTGATCTCGTGCAAGTAGTATAAATATCCACGATACTGTGTGTGGATGTGGTTAAATTCTGTACGCTACTACTGTTCTGATACCTGCTCTTACTGACAAGCTCGCTTAATCAATTTGTCAAACATGTTGAATGAATTTAAATGACTTGTATCTTCCATTTGACATGATAAGGAGATATGATAAGGCGGCATTTTGGCCTGTGCGTGGTGCGGTTGAAACCGAAAAAATGTCCTAAAAATAAATGACTTTTGATGTAACGGCAAGAGAGCATGATATGCGAAAGTTCTAGCTCGATTGCATGATCATTATAGTATGAAATTGAAATCCGCAGCATGTGCTATTTCGTGAAAAACTTGTAGGTGTGTTGTAGCGACTGCCGCGATAATTTTAATCCCTGTTAGGTTAACTTTATTGAATGTATTGAACCTCGTGTTGAAACCCTCAGGATTCCTGCATCGCAAATACATTCAATTAAATGCAATGTCGAAAATATACCAACACCTGTCCAGTGTTTGTCCTATCTAGCTTCAGCGGGAATCCCCGGCCGTGTTCCTCAACTTAATATTCCGTGGTAAGATGGCCGCCTCTCCTGCTTGCCGATAAAGAATCATGGTGGCGGGCATTGTACATGTAGTTGATGGCTCCCACAATTTTTCATCCGATTCGAATTTAAATAACGAAAAGTATTATCGATGGCTTCTTCTCTTGCTGGGGTCCCGGTGTAAAAAATAGCAACGGGACACATTTGATGCAGAAAAGACGAAATATTTATCTACTGTCACTGAAATAGGAAACGCACAAGACGATGTTGAATCAGTTGGACTCTGCATCGATTTTCAGCCTTGTTGATTATAATTTTTTTAGCGTTTCGGAAGAGTTAAAAATAGGAAAACTCGCTGTGAATTATCGCCCCTAATAGGCCTCGGAAATGCTCTAAAATGCGTTAAATGGACGCTAAAAATTCAAATTTTTTCGGGGGACCCCCCGCTTCGCGGGAGGGGGACACCCCCTCCCGGTCCCACCCCCGGTTTGGCCCCCCCAATATTTAACTCCTTCCGCCGCCCCTGTGGTAATCAAGCTAAAAAACAATTTCAATCCAAAACCTGCCAAAACAGATTTTACTAAAAGTTTACATACTGAAATATCAGCCTCGAAAAAATTGTGATGCTCCGTTATATAAAAATGGACATATGATTGATCAAAATGTGCTCCTCGGCCTGATTCGGTATTTTTGAGGCATTTACAGGGAGGATTTTCTCTTATAGCAAAAATATGACACCTCAAACCAAAATAATTTTGTCACACAACATATTTAGGAAGCATGTATATTGGAAAGAATCGCGAAAGGTTTTGGTTTGAGGTGTCATATTTTTGTTACAGGAGAAAACCCTTCATGAAAATGCCCCAAAATACCAAAATAAGCCCGACACATTTTGATCAATCATATCTCCATTTTTATGCAACTGAACATCTCAGTTTTTTCGAAGGGGATATTTCAGTATGTAAACTTTAAGAAAAATCGTATATGGCAGGCTTTAGAATGAAAAAAAAATCGGCTTTATTACCATCACACACAAAGGAGTTTTTCGTATGAAAACGCACATATCCTTTCCCAGGCCTAAGGGGATAGCACAAAAAATCTGACCCGAAAATATTTAACGGTTTCAGAGATATTCACGTTTAAGGTCACGGCGGCGGCGGCGGATCCGGCGGAGCCGTTTCTCATGAATACATAAGAGCATCCACTTTGTGGAAAGGCTCTAATATCGGTACAACAACTTACGTCCTTTCTGGAAATAGTGTTTCTCCTCATAAGGTTGACCGACATAGTGCATCAGATAGCGGATCGGCTGGGAAAACTACAAAATTAAGTACCGTACTGAGATGTACATATAACACACAGCACATGGATATCCAGGCAATCTTATTAAAGCTGACAATAGTAGGGATTGTTAGTCTCATTGCTGTGACTGCCATGTATTTTGATTACAAAATATAGCCGATTCTAATACATCCTGGGTGAACAAGGAGCAAGCGACCCTTATGGCAAGCCAAAGTCATAGTGCTTTTTATTCCGAATTTCCGATATCGGAAATTCTTGAATAAAAAGCACTTTGGCTTGCCATATATCCTGTTTATCATGATGATATGAGCACGGAAATAATGCGATAAAACTTTCCGCAATCTCGTGAGAACTGTTTGCCGATATGCACAAGTATCCCTCGCTAATCCCATTTCTATCCCATGATGCAATGTAGGCCCCCCACATCCATGACAACTGGTATATGGAGATCGTAATACAATGCAACCCGGAGATTGACCTTTACAGATATGTCTGAAACTTTTACACACATGTTAAATAAACGTTTTTTTTCAATCCGTCTTAGGTATTTAAGGTGGTTATATATAGACCTTGAATGTACAATGTTGAACTAGTATTATAGGCATAGATGTCCACGCTCTAATTCCAAATTTCTCACATCGTCGGAGA
>JAVTVY010008770.1:0-46347 GCA_036873755.1 Hanleya hanleyi | reverse complement strand
GCGAACGACCCCCCCCTTGGACGCGCCAAAAAAAAACAGAAGAAAAAGCAAAACAAAACAAAACAAAACAGAAACAGAGAAAACGAAAATAAAAACAAAACAAAAAAAGCAAAAGGGAAAAGAGAGAAATAAAAAATGCCGCCCACTTTTGATTTAGTGGGAAGGGGGGGGGGGGGCGAATATCTTTGGGCCCCCCACTTTTCAGCATCCCTAACTGACCATGTCCCAACATAAAAATTACAGATAGAGTGCCAGGACGTGTAGTGGTGTGTTATAGGCCTGTTTTGTTTGTGTCAAACCAGGAAGTCAAATGGAGTCCGGCATATTCTTCAATATCGATGCGGGGTTTTGCGAAACAAATGTGAAAATAGAACCATAAATCTGTATACATTGTGTTCAGATTTGTTTCCGAGAAAACGCGTAAAACGCATCTCCGACAACCGGAGACCCCGGAGCTTCCGGGGCCTAGGCGGCCCCTGGACCCTCGCCTGTCAGGTTGTGCGAATCGCTCATTTTAGCTTTGTGTAAATGAATGGCTCTCATATTTGTTCGAATGTTCCATGAGTTCATCGCCTTTTTATGTGTTTTTTTTAATGTGTTAAATATAACTAGAAAGTCAAATGGATTCGCGGGCATGAAGTATGATTTTTTCAATATCGATGAGTGCTTATAAATGCGAAACATACGTGAAAATAGAACCATAAATCGGCATATATTATGTTCGAATTTATTTCTGGGAAAACGCTTAGAACACATCTCTGGAACTTCGGAGCTTCCGGGGCCTAAGCGGCCCATAAACCCTCGCCTGTTGGTCTGTGAGGATTTTCTTGTTTTATCTTTGCGTGAATGAATCGCATCGGTAGGCATATTGGGTTTCCCTCCCAAGAACTAAAAGTCATCGTTTTGTATGTTTAAATATAACTAGAACGTCAAATGGATGCAGCCATGAGGTGCGATGTTTTCAATATCGATGAATGCTTATAATTGCGAAAAATCGTGAAAATAGAATCATAAATGTGCATGCAGTATGATCAGTTTTATTTCCGGGAAAACGTTCAGAATGCATCTCCGGCAATCTAGGACCCCGGAGCTTCCGGGGCCTAGGCGACCCCTGGACCCCCGCCTGTTGGGCTGTGATAGTGGCCCCCCCCCCACTTTCAATTACGTTCCGGCGACACTGGGTTAGCCTACGAGGTATATCGGCCCAAAGCATTATTATTGTGTTTTCAAGATGACAAGAGAATAAAATATAATACTGATATTTGACAAATGATGTGTTAGTTTAATTGTTGGAAATCGCTCAGAATGCATCTCCTGCCATCTAAGGTCCAAAAAGCTGTATAATATAACCCTAAATCTGCATACATTATGTTCAGATTTAATTCCGGGAAAACGCTTAGAACGCATCTCCGGCGATCTAGGACCCCGGAGCTTGCGGGGCCTAGGCGGCCCCTGGACCCTCGCCTAAAGTGCTATGATAGTCGACCCCCCCTTGAAAAATCCTAGCGACGCCCATGGGACTGACCTATCCAGCAGTAATCCCATACGAAACTCGCCTATCCAGCAGTAATTCCAGACGGGACTGGCCTATCGAGCAGTAATCTCACTTGGGACTGGACTATCCAACAGTAATCCCACATGGGTCTAGTCTAGGCCATTCAAAATATTATTTACGTTTACCGTAGCCCGACCGACCCGAAAAAAACGTAGCTGCGCAAAAAAAAAATTGTCCGGCATATTTTGTTTACGTTTTCGCAAATCTGTAAAAATATCTGTTTCAAGGGGAATAACTCCTCGCGCATCCCATAAGGGAAGTTTACTCTGTCTATAGAATAGAATAGAATAGAATAGTTTATTCAGCTGATCACAGAATTTCGACGCAAAGACTCGCCTAAAATGGAACTTGCGGTTCGCGCAATCAAAGCTTAGCCTTATCAGTGTGGTGTTCAGAGAGATTTATTCGACATTGCATGAAAATAATAGCTGATCTGTAATCAGAAAACTCCGAGACATCGTTTCGTTGCAAAACGGACATGTTTTATAACGTAACCCGTAAACTACACCTCGGAAACCTTTGCTCGTTTATTTTTTGGAAGCCTTGAATCCTCTCTGTAAAGGTTCCCGACTGGCGCCAGATGGCGCGAGTGTGAATGCTACACGTGGTCGTCAAACGGGAAGTACATGAGCGTGAAAATGAAAACCGGAGACGTTTGGAGTTTATTTAGCAGATAATTTTGATTCGGATTCATTCATAATTAGAATGACAAACAATGTTCCCTGAAACAGCACAGCAGGAGAAGTAGAATTAAGCGGTAAGAATAATATGATCACTTGAGACTCTTGAGCTCCGACCCTTCATAACAAGTTTAAAATTGCCCTTTAAATCAGGCCTTGCTGTAGCTAAGATTCATAGCGTCTCCCTTCCCTCACCGCTATGCCGACGACAAATACATTTCCCTGGTGGTAACTCGAACATCTCCATGGCGCACTTATTATTACCTTTGCGCCCTATTGGACCTTCATTAACTTGAGAAAATGGGCCGACATGAATAAAAATACAGAAATGGCAGACCAAATGGCCATTCGTCAGTCAAAAATTAATTACAGACGTTAAAATTATCCCTATGGAGCCTCAAAATCACCTGAAATCGAGGGTCAAGAAGATGGGCATTCCCGTCATAATAGACCCCGTGTATACAGGGGATGATGATCACAACATCGATTATGGTATTTTTATTCATGGCGGCCCTTTTTCTCAAGTTAATGAAGGTCCAATAGGGCGCAAAGGTAATAATAAGTGCGCCGTGGAGATGTTCGAATTACCACCAGGGAAATGTAATTGTCGTCGGCATAGCGGTGAGGGAAGGGAGACGCTATGAATCTTAGCTAGCCTGGCTGTTAATATTTTTACATAGTCCATCAATTGAATTTAATTCCAGGTTTTAATACTTCAACTTGTTAGCATTCATTTAACCAAACTGTAGGTTGTACATAGCTTACATGTACTTTACAAGCGAAGATAGTCAACACCATATTCCGAATGATAAAACTAATGAGATAAACTAATATAGGCTATATTTATCAATCTCATTAGTTTTATCATTCGGAATATGGTGTTCCCTGTTCTACAAGTTGTCCAAACTGACAAATAGTGCTATTAACTGGGGTGGAACCCGTAATTGCGATATGGAACAATCGCCTGATTTAATTGATAATATGTAATAATTCATTGATTATAATATTTAATTATGCGCTTACATGTAGTCGATAGACTTATCTAGTCAGAATATAAAATCTAGATCTGTCTGAATGTGAATATTTTAATCATTTATTTAAAATTTTAGTTAAATCTGTGTGATAAAAAACTCACTAATGTAATTTTATTATTGTAACCTAATCTGGTAACTGTCCTATGTATCCAGATTTAAATGTACGTAACCTGTAATTGCAATATGGAACAATTGAATTTCCTGATCTAATTGATAATATGTAATCATTGATTATACTATTCTTTTCTGGTAATCAAATTCAGGAATGTGGTCTTGATTCCTATATCTTATGCATTTTAATTATGCGCTTAGTCGCTGGACTTACCTAGTCAGAACATAAAATCTAGACTTGTCTTAATGTGAATATTTTAATTATTTATCTAAAATTTAAGTCAAATCTGTGTGATAAAAAACTCACTAATGTAATTTTATTATTGTAATCTAGTCTGGTAACTGTCCTATCTCCTGATCTAATTGATAATATGTAATAATTCATTGATCATACTATTGATTTCTTGTAATCAAATTCAGGAATGTGGTTTTGATTCCTATATCTTATGCATTTTAATTGTGGCTTAGTCGCTAGACTTACCTAGTCGGAATATAAAATCTAGACCTGTCTGAATATGAATATTTTAATTATTTATCAAAAATTTTAGTCAAATCTTTGTGATAAAAGATTATCTAATGTAATTTTATTATTGTAATCTAATGTATGTAATTTTGCGATTGATGAACAACCAGAGATTTACTCTAACATGTTAAGGAGTTGAAACTGTGATCTTTGAATTTAATCCTTGTTAAATTACTGACACTCGATCGTCTCTATGTGCCATAATGATGAATTTATGTATGTGTATTGTACATGTAATTCGAATTTCAACCCACTCTTAAATGGTGTTATACTGAACAAGGTATTACCTTCTTAAAACCCATTATGTATCTGAAGATATTATTGTATAATTTACCTTGAACGAAGGTCCTCCATCTCTACACTCAGTCCTTCCGAAAATCTCACTCCAAAAGTGCTACTCAAAATTTGTACACCCATAATGTATACTACATGTACCAATGCTGTGAGAATCGGAGTGTGGAATATTAACGGCTTGATTCAAAAACTACATGGCATTAGACAAAACAAACTCCATTCTCCAATCTTTCATGAAATCTGTAACTCTTTTGATGTAATCGGCTTGACCGAAACCCATGCTTCAATTGAATCGGATATGTCTATCTCTGGTTTCACTCTAAAAAATATAAAGAATAGACCGAAACATGCACGTGCCAGAAAAGCCTCTGGTGGTATAGCCCTTTTTGTAAGGGAGGAAATTGTAGATGGAGTTTCTCCGATAAAAAGCAATCTCTGTGAATCTGCAATATGGGTCAAATTGTGTAAAACAGTATTGGGTATGAATAACGATTTATATATATGTATCTGCTCCTGACAACTCTACATTTGGTAAAGAGTTCACTAATGAGCTATTTGATAAGCTTGAGTATGATATATCTGTTTATGGTGGCAGGGGAGACATCATGATTTGTGAGGATCTGAATGCACGTACTAGTTCACTTCAGGATTATATCTGTGATGATGGGGATACTACCCACGTACCAGTCCCTGATTGTTATGCAAGTGATCTACCCATAACAAGAAATTCTATGGATCTGGTTGTCAAAAATATGGGGAAAAAGCTCATTGATCTTTGCAAGTCTTATCAGTGCAGAATTCTTAATGGACGTACACCAGGTGATCTATTCGGTGAATTCACTTGCATAACTGAATTGGGAAATAGTGTTGTTGATTACATTATTGTAAATGCCAGTTTAAGGCGATCTATATTAGAGTTGAAAATACACCCTTTTACTTGTATGTCAGACCATAAGGCAATATCTGTAAAACTCAAAACTGGACTGTGGAGACAGTCCAAGTTAACCTCAAACCTACCACCCCCTGCTTCCTTCCCATTACCCCCAAAATATATCTGGGACAAGGAAAAGGCCTCAAATTTTGGCTATCACTTGTCAAATCTCCTCAGATATACTGAAGGATATAGAGCAAACCAATGTTGAGTTATGTACAACACATTTAGGTGATTTACTTACACAGGCAGCTGACCACAGCATACAAAAAATCAGTTCCCCACTTCAGTTATCCAGGAAAAGTGACCATATTGACAAACCTTGGTATGATAGAGATTTAAAAACTTGCGCAAAGAAATGTCTAGTTTGAACAATGCATTTTAACAGGGACATTTTAGATCGAAAAATTAAGGCAAAATACTTCAGTAAGCAAAAACAATATAGACAGAAGGTTAGACACTGTAAATCAAATTATCGACAGAAATTACTGAATGAATTAAATCATTCCGTAAATGAGGACCCCACAAAATGCTGGGACTCCCTAAAAAAGTTAAAACAAGCCAATTCAGATAAAAGCACAAGTAAAATAGACATGAATACCTGGTTCGACCATTATGGAAACCTGCATAGCTCAAATGTGCATTTAATAAATGATGCCCAGGAAATGGAAGTAAAAAAGGAATTATCCGACTTGGAAAGCTGCCCATCCTTCTCGGAGTTAAATTATATCATAACTGGAAAAGAAATTTCGGAAGTAGTGAAAACATTCAAACACAATAAAGCATGTGGTGATGATAGCATTAGTAATGAAATGATTTCTGCAGCCTATCCATATATTAACGAGATCCTTCTCCGCTTATTCAATAAGGTCCTTTCCTTGGGTCAATTCCCAAAAATATGGGCAACCGGTTTGGTAGTTCCAGTTCATAAAAATGGTAACATGTTAGATCCAAACAACTACTGGGGCATTACCCTGAATAGTTGTGTGGGCAAATTATTCTGCTCTGTCCTTAATAATAGATTAGTATCCTATGCAGATAAAAATGGTCTAATTTCCAAGTCCCAGTTAGGTTTCAAAAAGGGCAATAGAACAGCTGACCATATTTGTGTAATGAAAACTTTGATGGACAAATATATTCGGAAAAAACAAAAGCTTTATAAATACCTGCTTTATTGACTTTAACAAAGCTTTTGATTCGGTGTGGCATGAAGGACTTTTCTTGAAACTCCAAAAGGCTTGTATATCGGGTAATATATATAATACAGTACTATTAAAAATATGCATCTCCACAGTCAGTCGAGTTAAAACCAACACCTGTATGAGTGACACCTTCCCTGTAGCTAGGGGTGCACACCAAGGTAATATTTTAAGTCCGATTTTGTTTAATATCTATATTAATGACCTGTTATTAGAATTTGATAGTCATAATAACAACTCCCCTCGTATCTGGAGTGAGTATGTTCAATGCTTAGCATATGCTGATGACATCGTACTGTTATCGCTGGATAGAAATGACCTACAGCGGAAACTTGATAAACTTGGCATATACCTCGCAGATTGGGGTCTATCAGTGAATATCAAAAAAACAAAAATAGTTGCTTTCGGAAGTAATAGAAGCCTTAATCACAAATTTTGTATCGGTAAAGATCAGATAGAATGTGTAAACAAATACACCTATCTTGGAGATGTGCTACATGCAAATGGTCATTTTAACTCTGCCATAGAGAACCTTGCTAGCAGAGCCAAGAAGGCATTGTTCTGCCTCAGTCAGAAATGCCGTCAATCCCACTGAACTAAACATTAACATAGCCTGTAAATTGTTTGACTGTATTATCCAACCCATTTTACTGTATGGTTCTGAGATATGGATTGGCTATTTGAACAAAACTTTAGATGCTGATAATGTGGAAGTTATCCTTAGAAAAGAAAATGAGACTGAAGTTGTTCAGAATAAATATTGTAAAAAATTGTTAGGAGTCCACTCCAAAGCGACTAATTATGCAGTCCTTGGTGAACTTGGAAGAACCCCAGTCAAATTGTTTGCCATCCTAAAAAGTGTGAATTATTATACACATATTTTATCTGCCGACCCATCCTCGCTATTGTATAATGCCTACCTCGAACAGGTCGAGGAAAACAGAATGTTCAACTGCAAAAACTGGATTTACTATATATATTGTCTGAAGTTGGATGTGATCACCTCTGGGAAAACCAATTCTGCAAATCCCGTAAAGCTACTTTGAAATATGTTAAAAGGAAACTCTTTGAAACTTTTTCCAATATCTGGAAAAACAAGATATCAAACTTTAGTAAATTAGATACATATTGTATCATAAAAACTAAATTTGAAGCTGAAGACACCATAATGTCGATTCAGAATAGAAAACACCGAACTGCCCTCTTCCAACTTCGAATAAGCGCCCACAACCTACAGATAGAAAGAGGGCGCTGTCATGGAATTCCCAGAGATGACCGAGTATGTGAACATTGTAAAATTGTTGATAGTGAAACTCACTTCCTGTTGGAATGCTCAAGATTCGCTAAAGAGCGACAGTGTCTTTTGAACATTATATGCCGATTTATAAAATATGGTGCAAATAACCTCATGATTCGTGACATACTGTCGTCGACAAATCAATGGGTGATGGAAGCAGTTGCGAAGTATACATATGATTGTTTCCAATTGTTATAGCATATTTATTGCTTAGAGCGCATCAATCCCCTCATTATCCATGTATGTCTGATCTCTCCTGCCACCATGCAGTTTTATACCTGATAATTACTCACCTATGGGAGCTTGGTGTTGGTCGATTGGGTACGACCGTTGGATATGAATGGATGTTCCCCGGATACAGCATCTAGTGTATCAGGGTAGCATCTGTTTATGCTTGATGGCTCGTATTTAGTTGACCAACACCATGCCCCCTTCGTATTTAGTATAAAGCTACAAGCTCAGGGGAACCCAAATTTGTATATTGTTCATTAGTACACGCTTAGGGCTGGGGTGTTCAGGCTTGCTCGTGGGGTGTTGGAGTGACCCGTTAGGTGTGTCCACGGGGACTGCTCTCTAAGTGTTGTCCCTCTGGACACACTTGAGGGGTTGTTTCAGCACTTTGCGGGTGAGTTTCAACACTTTAGTTTTGGGCGTGTATGCTATGTTTGCTTGTTTGTTTGTTTGTTTGCTTTTTTTTTTGTTTTTTTTTTTTTGTTTGTTTTTTTTTGTTTGTTTTTTTTTGTTTTTTTTTCTTGTTGTTTGATAATATGTTGTGCTTTTAGCCCACCCGGGCATATTTATGCAAATAAATCTATTCTATTCTTGAAGATACTCTTTAGAACTGAAGCCAGTTCCAAAAAATGTTCTGACTACTGTAATTTCCCTAATTAAATCTCCTACTAAAATACTTCTTGTATTTCTTGTGATTGCAGATTTTTCGGCCAGAGACGACGGAGGTCATTTTAGTCAGCAGGATGACTTTTAGCTGAAATCTGTCAAACTATCAAATGGCATTGACAAGCAGTGGCTGTAAGGGCTTCCACTAACCATTGCAGTATGACAGGTCTGTGCCGTGTTGCCATGACAGCAATGAGTTTGGTATTATGGATAGGAACACCCGCTGGTGCCACATCTACATGCCCAGTCCAGCAGAATGGTAAGTGAATTAATGGCGAAAGCCTGTGAACAAAAGTCCCACTGGACAAAAATAAACCCATATCAAGTACTAAAAATTTATTATTTTCAAAGATGTTTTTATATATTTGATAAGAGTGAGGTGGCTAAATGCAACAAATGTAGGAACATGAGCAGTGTGACTAACGTCGCAGGACCTACGAAGTAGAGTAGGCATTAGGACTCGAACGCGAACTGAACTCCTGGAAATCCCCACCCCCAGTTGAAATCCTGCCTATATTAAGATGGGCACTGCCCAAGTCAGAATCGCCACTCATTTTCATCAAAAGTAGGTCAGCTCAGAACTTGTTGGTAACAGTCTTCTAATGCGCCTTCATTCCAAAATTAAATAACGATAACGATTTAATTTTACAATTTTTTAACTAAAGGAAACAGATTGAATAATAAAGGTTCAGTAGATTTCAAGCTTTACGTGTGAAAATACATTTACATCTCTTTAATGGTTTTCAGTGCCCTTGTCCAGGATCAAAACTACTTTTTGAATCACATTATTTTCCCAACAATACAACAAATTTTTATAGAGTACTATTGTAGAAAGGTAGCATTTATGTAGTTTACGGTAATTGAACTCAAGACCAACACCGTCTCTGCACAAGATAATAACGATTCTATGTCATTCTCCTGAGCATAACCGGTACAAAGACGAATAAATAGCATCTCTACATCACGTTTTGGGTATCGGCAATCTGATGAATGTACTATTCCGGTTTTCTTGTTTCACATTATATTCTATGGCGGTTGATCGCTGATTTTCTTCATTGATAAACGTTAAACCACCTCCGCTTCGTTGTGTGAATCGGAATTGCATTGCTGTGACACAACAACACACTCCGTGGCAGTGATTCTGTATCCCCTAATCAAGGAATCAAAATGGATCAAGATTTTTAATGACAAGAAAAATTTAGACATATTTTGTTTACACATGTGTTTTTTTTTTAAAATTATATCCAAGTGTGATACATGTATATAGTCAATATTCAAGAGGTACAAAAAAAACCCCTCAAGTTATCATATTTTCACATCATGATCAAAGTTACTTTATCTAGTTAAATTCTACCAAAAGAAGACCCTTTAAACATGCCGTCATGGCTTTGTTTCACCCTCCGTAAACTCTTATCATTGTCGCTCACACAGACTAATCTGAAGGATGATACCACATCTTTCTTTCTTCTGACTTGATTGGTTGTTGTAGGATATTTCACCATCAGTGGGTAATTTGACCTGAATTTGAAGCCTGATGTGGTCAGTGATTAAATGTTTGGATGTGAAATAATGTAGGATACACATTAAAGGCCACAGTTTACATATATCTATAACAATATACTGAATTGTGTGTATTGAGGCTGGCATAGCGGTGTAGATAAATGCACTAACAAATGAGGGAAAATTAGCATTTCCTATTTCATAAAAACAATTACGGATGGCATATCCCACTACTGTGTTATATATACAGTAAAACATACAGCCAAGGGTTCCCGATGGGCATGACTGTACTCGCTGAACCATCAATAAATAATTAAAAAAATAATTATAAATCAAATTTTAATCAGAATTCGGTCAACTCAGAACTTGCTGGTAACAATGCCCTAATGCACGTTCATGCCAAAAATCAAGGTTCTAATGTCAACGGTTCTCCTTATTTTGCCGACCAAAGGATTCGGATGGACTGACTCACTCATTACCGGACAATTTGCGATCTGTAGTCTACTTCGTAGGAATATATTGTCATATTGAGAAATATGGAAATCCGTCTGCTTCGATCTGCAGTCGGTCTCCTCGTACACTATTACCTCCATGATGTTTGGGTAACCTACATGTTGCGACACTTTAAAGGAATAGACAACCTTTGATAAACGTATATTGCAAATGAAAGAACAATTCCAGGAGTGTCCAAAACGATTTTTATTTAAATTATGCAATTTTTTCCAACCGAGTAAGAAGCCGTTAATGATAAATTCTGTGGCTTGTAAGGCCGCCGCCATTACGGCAAGTTTAGTGACGTCACTGGGCCACAGAACACTGCAGTGAACTGGGAGGACACACACAGTTTGCCTTGCACTGGAATAATCGCAGCCCGATAGGCCAGCAGGTGTGGCTATACATCCTTGCATTTTGTACCCTGTAAATACCGGCTGATGTTTGTACAATAACAATGATCTTATCCTTGTTGTTGAGAAATCGGGTTTGATCTGTCGGTCAGTCGAGACTAAGTGTCAAAAAAAACAACACAGCATCGAGTGGTCTGGCAAAATATGCTTTCGTTATATAGGCCAATACTTTTCAGCTGATGGCTATGCCAACATACGTCAACATAATTCGGCAGTAACTCACTGAGATTGTTTAATGTAACCGAGAATGGGAATAATTCTGATTTCTGTGTTACCAATTCAAAGAATCGAGCCTTAACAAAGACCGGCACTCAGCCAGAAAACGAAACTAAATCTGCCCCTGCTGGTGGGCCGTTTTTCCGGGAAAAGATTATCCGGAGATTTTTCTCACCGTTGAACTGTTACCGAAAGAAACTGTCCAGCATGACACGGCCGGTAAACACCCACCCAAATATCTAGCGTGCGAGAAAATTTTACCTGAGAAAGTTTATGGAATAAATCCTTGTCAGCTAATGTCAGCAATGCACATGTGCTCGTCTGATCGTTTCCTAACAGGACATCTCACAGCAGAGCCGATTAAACGAAATCCGCGACCCGGCCGGCTTCTATGGTACATGCATCCTCGACCGATTTCTACGGTAGATCGTCTTCAATGGGCTCGAACACGCCTGACACTACAATGTAAGTTGTATCCCTCGACACTGGTCCCAAACAGCGTAGATGAAAGCATGGTTTGGCCCAGCCAGTCATTGTCATCAGTCAGGTTAAAACTCCTGGAAATGCAAGGCGTCGGACCCTTAGAAAAAATTGAAAATCACTTGCTGCCATGTTTGCTCTCTAACAGCAGAGAGGCCCTTTGACATCACGAGCTAGTTGTCACTTGAATATCACTCGGCCGCTTATTGGTTAAACCATAAATATGGTGGCTGCCTTCATTCAACACATCTGGTCATTTTTCCAATGTTTGAGAGTATTTTTCTTCGTTAGAAAGAATCTCAAAAATAGGAAAAAAATATTTTTGGGCACTGTTTGGATTGATCTTTCAGTCGCAGTTTACGTTTGCCAAATGTTGTCTATTCCTTTAATACAAATCTGAATGCTAACAGTTGCAGCCATGAAATCATGTCTGGGCGCTCATGCCTTGCCTTGTTCGGTAAAATCAAGTGGCAGCTGTGTCACATAGTCAGAACAGATACCACCTACATGGGTGTTTCCGTGATTTGGTGTTACCGTTTGTGTGACATCCATGACAAAATACCAACCTACTTTTTTCACAAAATATTTCTTTTCTATAGATTAACTGATTGTTGAGGTTCATCAATAAATTTGTTTAAAGATAATGCCTCACCTGATTCAAAAGAAATAATCTAGTTTTATCATGCATGTTGAACTTGGTGTTGGACGAACAAGGACAGACAAAAATGAAGTTTTATGCATTTTCTTCATGATTCCTAAACATATTTATTGGTCATTGCTTTCCTAGCCCACAAGTATCGCAAGTCTTAGAAATAAATATATCATTTAACTATGAATGCTCCTTTAGATCATAATTATGGCCAACATAAAATAATGTGTCGGACAAACGGAGACAGGAAAGTGGCCATAAAATGTCTAATTCCCTCTATTCCAGCATGAATTGATTCTAAAATTTAGCTAGATGTTGAAAAATAAGTAAATACTTACGAAAACTGTGTTCAAGTCTGTAATTGTTACTCACAAACATTTAAACTGCCAAATAGTGTTAGACAAACGAGAGACAGACAGTGTCGGACAAACAGAGGACAGACAGTGTCGGACAAACAGAAGACGGACAGCGTTATAATGGGAATTGCATCCTATATGAATGCCTCAGAATATTTTCAGCTAGATAATAATTCATATAAAGTTGTTAACTGAGATTTGCCACTGAGAATGATAAAGGAAATCCATCTATTACCCTGGTTCAACAAAAGTTGTCTTATGTTAGTCCAACATGTCTGTCTTATGTTAGTCCAACATGTCTGTCTTATGTTAGTCCAACCTGTCTGTCTTATGTTAGTCCAACCTGTCTGTCTTATGTTAGTCCAACATGTCTGTCTTATGTTAGTCCAGCCTGTCTGTCTTATGTTAGTCCAACATGTCTGTCTTATGTTAGTCCAACATGTCTGTCTTATGTTAGTCCAACCTGTCTGTCTTATGTTAGTCCAATATGTCTGTCTTATGTTAGTCCAACATGTCTGTCTTACAGTGTATGTTAGTCCAACATGTCTGTCTTATGTTAGTCCAACCTGTCTGTCTTATGTTAGTCCAACATGTCTGTCTTATGTTAGTCCAACCTGTCTGTCTTATGTTAGTCCAACCTGTCTGTCTTATGTTAGTCCAACCTGTCTGTCTTATGTTAGTCCAACCTGTCTGTCTTATGTTAGTCCAACATGTCTGTCTTATGTTAGTCCAACATGTCTGTCTTATGTTAGTCCAACCTGTCTGTCTTATGTTAGTCCAACATGTCTGTCTTATGTTAGTCCAACATATCTGTCTTATGTTAGTCCAACCTGTCTGTCTTATGTTAGTCCAACATGTCTGTCTTATGTTAGTCCAACATGTCTGTCTTATGTTAGTCCAACATGTCTGTCTTATGTTAGTCTGTCTTATGTTAGTCCAACCTGTCTGTCTTATGTTAGTCCAACATGTCTGTCTTATGTTAGTCCAACCTGTCTGTCTTATGTTAGTCCAACACTGTCTGTCTTATGTTAGTCCATGCAACCTGTCTGTCTTATGTTAGTCTGACACTGTCTGTCCTCTGTTAGTCCAACCAACATAAATTGGCGATATTCTGTATTCTTATTGACAAAAAGATTGGTAATGTTTTTAAATGATTTGCAAATGACAAAATTCATGTTCATGAATGCCGGATGATAAGTCAATTTGTCTCTCAACAGCATTGATGTCGCCTGTAACACAAATTTGGTTCGTCCAATACAAGGACAGACATATTTATTTCTAAGTCTGTGAGTTCTCAGGTTAACATTAACAAAGTATTACCCATAAGTGATGTCAATGGACAAAGTCAGATGGCATTGAACACTTGTCATTATTGAGCCATGCAATATTTGGAGAATTAGATCACTTTGTGGTCGGACGAACATAGGACAGACAATATTAACTTGATTATTAAAATGTATTTTTTCTTCAATCCAACTAAGGTACATTGTAGATCAAATTTGACGCACTTCAGTTACAAATACAAGCATCATCAACATTTTGATGAAATTGGTAGTAATTTGTCCATCTGGTTCAACAGTTTTCCAGCATAAAGATGTCATGGCCAGAGAGGACAGACAATGTTAGTCCGACCAGAAATATTAAAGAAATCATATTTTCTCTATAAATGAGTTGATATGAACATTAAATTGTACATAGAAACATAGTTTTTGTATCAATTTTGTGTGATCACCACTAAAAATTTATTCAACTGAATGTTGATGGCAAATAACACAATCAAAAGGTAGTACATGGTAAAAGCATGTCACAGTCAAAATGCAAGAAAACAGCCCATTATGATTAGATTTTAATCTTTTTAGTAATTAACTTTCACAACTGCCATCCGTATTATAGAATGTATCTGAACAGTTGTCAAAGCAAGCTGTGGAACCATATTTATTGTTCTCTCCTCAAAATTTATAACACAAGAAATCTGATGGAAATAGGGCTTGCATTTACCATTAAACGGTAGCACCTTAGCATGGAAACACCCACATGTATGTATGCTTGCTGACCCAGCCATAAAAAAAAATGTATTGAGATAAAAGTAAAATTAGTTTTATGTTGTCAAATGTGATTTATTTTGTACCCTTCGCAGAGTTTAATGATGCAATCAGTCTCAAAATGGATGGATTTTGTAAACTCTCCCCTGTGCGTTTTTTGAGCAGGCAAGATTACCAAAGCATCTTATGTATTATATTTGATGATGGGATCGTCATATACAACGAATGCAAGAATATCTTGTCACAGACTCTTATAACTCTGCCCGCTTCAATGGATTTTCTGTCTCGCCATTGAGTGTGTGATGTACACAGAGAGGAAAATGACGTCACTGCGTGATGTACGAGTGACATAGCGACGCTCACGAATCTGAATGCTGCACAGCTGCAGCCATGGAATAATGTCATGGCTCGTGCCTACGGTCATGACGCATTGACGGTTTGGTAATGTCACATAACATACATTAATTGGTAGAATGCACCATACATGTTGACAAGGCGGTGGAAAAATAAACGGCATGCCATGCCGTTTATTTTTAAAGATCAATTCCTTCTATTTTCTCATGAATGGTAGAAACAAGTTTAGTTTTTTGTGGTCAGATGTGTTTCATTTTGTACCTGTTGTAACACTTTCGCTGAGTTTGAGAGACATCGATTTCAGTCCATATTTGAGGCTAGTTACCTCTCAATCTGATTAAAACTCAGACTTAATAACCACTTCTCTGTCGGACATGTCGCTAATTAAGATCTGGGACAGTCCCTATAACAAATCCGTCAGATGAACTCCGAACCAAATAGTTTCCGGGTCAAATAGTCGCCCAATGAGATGCCTCGTAGTATCGCGTGTCTGCTTCTCTCCTAATATTATCGTTGTTGTTGCAATGCAGTTATGAACTGATTTTATGAAACAAAATAACCGTACCGATATATCCAGCAGTGAAGAAATATCCCTTGATCTTTTCACCTGGTCTGTCATTGAAGAGAGCAACGGGAAGCAAATAATAATCTTCGGTGATCGCCCATGGACTGAAGCCGAGAACTTCGTCAGTCTCCTGCATGGATTGGATTTTTCTGCACCTCGTCCGTACACTCGGCAACATAAAGATTTCCCATAGCCGGTAGGAAGAACGGCTATGCAGTGTAAAAAGCATCTGCAGTTACTCCTGCTTCAACGCCGGCAGGTCAAATTCATGACACATCATAATTTTCGATCTCGCCTTGAACTTCGCCACCACTGAATGTAGGCACCTCTTCGCCTGTTTGAGGCTGGACTGTGATTGGTCGCTAGTCTGACGTGCGCGACAGAGTTAAGATACATGTAGGGACTGTCCCAGATCTTAATTAGCGACATGTCAGATAGAGGAGCGGTTATTAAGACTGAGTTTTAATCAGATTGGTTACCTCTTTAAGAAAAGTAGTTTTCAGCGTAGATTTTGAGACTGATTATGTTTAATTAACGTACATGTCGTTCTACATCAGGTTAACAAACCACACTGAAACACGTGTCACGGTACATAACATATAATGCACTGACTGTTCAATGTTTAATAAGCTGTTTAACAGTCTAATCTTTTTACTAACATTTTCTGAGAAGAGGAAAGTTTTCCCTGATCCAACTCATTTCCTGTGCAAGATCCGATCCCGGATAATAGGAACTTAGGCTGGTTAAAAAAAAATTCCTGTTTAGCATCATTTTTTTATATAAATCTGGGTAGGGAGGGCGGATTTTTTTTTTTTTTTTTTTTTTTTTTTTTTTTTTAGTGGCTTGTGTGAATAAAATCATCAATAAACCTTGCCTGAATAGTTGAATTTCTGCTCTGAATAAAGTAGGTGGCATCCATCGTCCTGCTCTGCTGTTTGCCTTCATAATTGTAGATTTTCAAAACGTTGGTTGTGAAGCGCCCACGCTTCACAACTCATGCTCGGTTATCTACAAAATGCGGACTTGGGCCTCGGAAACGGACATTTGAGTTGAAAACGGACTTTTAGGCAAAAAAAAAAAAATAATTATTTGGGGCGGACGAAATTTCGGGGGCGGGCGGTGATGCTAAACAGGAAAAAAATTTTAACCAGCCTTAGGGCTGTCTCATGTCCTGGCACATGTATGACCCATCGACTCACGATACATGTATGACTAGAAACTTCCTGTGCAAAGACAAGTGTTCACTGCTCGAACTTGGGGTCTGTTTCACAGAATATTTCATGATATCACTCCTGTACAAATAAAAACAAACATGTACTTTGTTGTAGACAAATTTTTGCTCTATAAATTTAATAAATTCCAGGAAAACATCCATTTATTTTTTACATATACATGTACACTGAAAGACTTGCCATTTGCGGTGTAGGAGGTCACACACTCTGGCAATAGGAAAATGCATGTTGCGGTAAATTCCACTAATAAATTCCATCAAAGGAAGTTTTCACTTTTCAACTCTGTTAATTGAAACACAGAGAAAAAGTGACAATCCCATCCTGGAGAAAAGTCATATAATTACAAAATGCGACACTTTGTAGCTGGTGCCATGGATAAAATTTCCAGATATGTGCCATTTTCGCTGCACTTCTGGTGATCGAATTATTAGGGGAATTACCGTACCTAACAAATTGAAAGAAATTGATCAGTCAGGGGACCAACTTACAGAAGATTTAAATTATAACCTCTACAAGTGACAGAGCTTTAGGTTACCCTAATTTCGGCACACCCAAGATTCAGCACATCAACATTTTTTGGTGTAGGGAAATTTGCCTGAATTAGTGAAAACCTGAATTTGGCAAAGTAGGTAGGCTTTGACTAAAATATGATGCTTCATCGATGAGGAATCATCTTAATTGATGAGGTAACTGGATATTGATTCTTAATGCAAGAAAAATATTTTTAAAGAAAAGTAGTTTTTTTACGCCCGCCAAAAGGCGGACGTATTATGTGATGGCGGTTTCCGTACGTCTGTCTGTCTGTCCGTCTCCCGTGTCCGGTCTATATCTGGAACAGTTTTCTATCTACAGTTCCAATTTTTGGTGAGTGGATCCCTAACGGGGAGACGATGTGTCGCGTACCAAAATGAAGGTTAAGGTCAGAGGTCAAAGGTCACTGGCCTAAAAAACACGAAATCACTGAAGTGTTCGTGTCCGGTCTATATCTGTGAACGTTTTCTATCCACAGTTGCAATTTTTTTGCGAGTGGATACGCTAGGTGAAGACGATGTGTCGCATATCAAAATTGAGGTTGAAGTCAGAGGTCAAAGATCACTGTTGCCCAAAATCAGGAAATCATTGATCATTGACAGTTTTTACCCCTCGGCCAACTTTGGCCTAGGGGTATTGTCGTCATCATGTACGGCTGTCCGTACGTACGTCCGTACGTCTGTACGTCCGTACGTACGTCCGTCCGTCCGTTACCGCGATATCTACAGAACCGTTTCATGCATGGCAACCAAACTTGTTACATCTATTTATCTTCACGTAAATCAGAAGCCTATCGAAAATGAGTCCTCTCAGACAATATTTTGCAGAGTTATGCCCCTTTTTACAAATAAAAATCCATTTATGATTTGTTATTGTGATAATTTCAGAACTGTTCCATATACATCCTAACGTGATACAGTTGTTTCTCTTGACCTGAACTAGATGCCTATCGAAAATGAGTCGTGTCAGAAAGTATTTTGCAGAGTTATGCCCCTTCCTCCACTAATTCCTATGTTAAGTTTGCATATAATTTCTATATCATGTTTGTATACTATCACATTTATTTATTGATTGGATGACTGATTTATTGATTTATTCTCCTACACAATGCGAAGAATGCCTGCAAATCTGTTTTGAAAATGACACTAGATGCCTATCAAAAATGAGTCGTGTCAGAAAGTATGCCCCTTGTCTAACAAAATCCACTAATTCCTATGTTAAGTTTGCATATTATTTCTATATCATGTTAGTATACTATCACATTTATTTATTGATTGGATGACTGATTTTGTTGATTTATTTTCTTAGACAATGCAAAGAATGCTTGCAAATCTGTTTTGAAAATGACATACATGTGCCATTTAGTATACATGTACTGTATTTATCTAGCCATGTGTACTGTTGTTTTAGTGAGACATCGATACAGCTCTTTCAATTTATTCAAGGAACAAATTAATTTAAGGGGAGGAAAACTTTTCTTTTTTTTCAAAGAAAGTACACTTACAATACCAGGGGTAAATATTTCTTCCCACAAGCCAATCAATTGGTAGAGACACGCTTACATTATAATAGCTGGGGTTCAGAGCCGAGGGGTTTCGATAGCGCAGCTTCATGTCTATCTACAGTTCTAATTTTTGGTGATTGGATGCCCTAGGGGGGAACGATGTGTTGCATACCAAGAAATAGGTCGAGGTTGAAGGTCAAAGGTCAGTATGACCGAAAAATCAGGAAATTATTAAAATAATTTTTTTTTGTGTCTGTAGATACATTAGGGGGACACGATGTGTCACCTACCAAAATGTAGGTCAAAGGTCAAGGTCACTGTGGCCCCAAAATCAGGAAATTGTTAAAAAGCATGAGTTTTGGGGTTCATTGAGAAATAACGGGGAGCCGTTTTGTCATGTACCAAAATTTAGATCCAGGTCAATAGTCAAGGTCACTGTGACCCGAGAATCAAGGTCAAAGGTCAGTGTGATCTAAAAACTAGGAAATCTTTAAAAATTACTACTTTTTTGTAAGTAGATTCAATAGAGGGAAATGAAGTGTCGCATTAGGTAAAAGTCAAAGGTCACTGTGACCCCAAAATCAGGAAATTATTAAAAATAACATTTTTTTTCCGTCAGTAGATACATTAGGGGGACACGATGTGTCGCATACCAAAATGTAGGTCATCAAAGGTCAAGGTCACTGTGACCCCAAAATCGTGAAATTGTTAAAAATCATGATTTTTTGTGTCCATTGAGAAATTACGGGGAGACGGTTTGTCATGTACCAAAATGTAGGTCAAGGTCAATAGTCGAGGTCACGGACTTCAGAATCAAGAAATCTTTGAAAATGACTTTTTTTTTTTTGTGTCAGTAGATACATTAGGGGAACATGATGTGTCGCATAACAAAATATAGGTCAAGGCCGAACGTCAAGGTCACTGTGACCTCCAATATCATGAAATTAATAAAAATCATGATTTTTTTTGTGTCCAATAATACATTGAGGGAAGACGATGTGTCGTGTAGGTCAAGAACCTACAGAATTTAGGTTAAGTTCAAAGGTCAAGGTCACTGTGACCCCAAAATCAGGAAATCATTAAAAATAACCTTTTTTCTGCCAGTAGATACTTTAGAGGGACATGTGTTACATACCAAAATGTGGGTCAACGGTCAAGGTCACTGTGACCCCAAAATCAAGAAATCATTAAAAGTCACATTTGCATAGATGCCTGTCGAAGATGAGGTCGTGTAATGCGATGTTGCGTTTTGTCCATTCATCCATTAACATTTGTTGTCCATGCGATATCTCTAGTTTCAAGGTATGGATTGATACATGTACCAAACTTTGAGTATACCTTACTCACATGGCGAAGAGGAGTCATACATTTTGAGATCAACTTGTCAAAGTTCAAGGTCACAGTCCCCCAAAACTGGATCAAGTTAAGCTGACTGTATGTGTTGGGTTGGAATATTCAAAGTTCTCTCCCCTACATGTATATGGCATTTGTCCTTTGAAGTTGTCTCCCATGTTTGAAACAGCTATATTTAGTTAAACTTTTGTGAAAAAAAAACCCCATACATTTACTAATTTAACGGGGAGAGGGTTCCTTTATGAACTTCATACCTGTTTATCAACTCAAGAACAAAGGTTTACTTCATCACTTTCTTCTTCCTTCATGAAAAATTCTCTCGTCTGAATTTTGCAGGAAAATTACTATTTTCTTGTGTTTGACTATTGTCGATTTCAATGTGGGATATGTGAGCTGTCGGCTCTTGCTTCAAGGTCAACTAGTTACCAAGAGTTAAGCTCATTTTAGTTTATCATTCAATGTAAAATGTGATATATGTTACATTCTCAGAAGCACAAAATTGTAGACCTTTCTCTGGATTGCTAGCTACCAATTGGAATCAAGGCTATTAAACAACCTTGAAATTTGGACCAATGTAATTCCAGATACATGGGCGTATGTTGAAGCCCCTTGGGCTCTTGTTTTTTTTGGCTCTCTTATTTGGGCGCGTCCTAATTTGGGCACAAGGTTTAATGTTGTATCAATATGGTCAAGGGGTTAATTCAAAGGTGAACTGCTAAGCTTTTAATTTTTCTAAAATGTTGCTTATTTACATCTTGTCTTTAATATGTGACATAACTGTTATACCCTTTTGGGGCAAATACATTTTGCAAAATTGTACTAATAACAATATTTAAGTTATCCTGTTATAAATCCGTCTTGAAAACTTGCATCGCTTGTCTCTCTTGGTTTGTAGAACGTATGTATGACGTTATAGCGGTCTCCTTCATTCAAGTTTTATTTAAAGGTGACGTCATGCTACGTCGGATGAATGAGCGAGGACCACTAACGTCATGACTTTCCTAAAACAACGGGAGACAAGCGATGACGTTTTTAAAAGTTCCGGCTCTCGTTTTCTGGTGGTATACGTTTTGACTTCTCATATACCCAAAATAAAACAATAACCCACAAAACTATTACCTATGGAAGTTCTTGTTTTATGACATTTTAACAGAACATTGGAAAGCTTTTCAGTTCACCTTTAAAGCCCTGAGCGATTATGTCAAAATTTTCACTATTCACAAAATAATGATATTTTGACCAGTAGTGAAGTCACCATGAGGCTCCCCGGGGATTGACCTGGGGTGTCGTTGTACACACTCCATGTCATGATAAGAACAGTTCTCAGCTCCTCAGAGAGCTTGTCATAAAGGCGACTAACTGGGGTACCCGTGGGGATCCCGGGTGTGAAAAGGAATAGGACCTCACCTGTGGGGTCTTGGGTGTTAAAAGGAATAGGATCCTACCCGTGTGGTTTCCGGATGTCAACAGGAATAGGAACCAACGTCGTGATATGACTGAAATAGTGTTGAAAGTGACGATAAATCATATTCACTCACTATTTTGACCAGTAGTGAAGTCTCCTAGTGTAATGACCTCTATTAATTCATTTAATACGGTCCGATACTATGTTTAAGAACCTTCATTGCCTTCACGCTACATTCATGAAATAAAACTCGCATAAACATGAGAATTTGACCTAGGCTTTATTAAAGGTTGATTAAGAAGGTACATGTATCACTAAAGGTCACACTCGCTTTTGAAGAACTGTACTCATTATTACCCCTCAGGGAATTTTGCCCGAAGGGTATTATATCATTATCAAGTACGTCCATCCATCCATCTGTGTGTCTCCGATTTGTTGTTACCACTATACCTCGAGAATGACTGTCTAGAAATACCAAAATTACATGATACGGCCAACTTGCACCAGACACACATCATCAGGTCATGGATTACATAGCCCAAATTGTCTTTAGGCTATTGTCCTCATGTGCGTACACGTACATGTACGTTCATCCATCTTTGTTTTCTCATTACATGTACCATCATATCTCAAGATTGAATATGACTATGGTCATTTCCGTAATTATTCGCGATGTAGTGATGAATCTCGCCCCTCCAAAAATTGGCTACTTTTGAATTATTTGTCGAGCGAATTCCAGATAAACGAGAGTGTTCGAATTATTTGTCGCGCCGATCATATATTGTATGTCACCAACAGCTCTGTGTTCAATAGATGTAAGATGTTTCCTATTTGCATGTGCAAAGTACTTAGATAACCAAATCGATCCCTTAATAAGCCCATGGGCCTAGATATAACTCAATCTCAGTAAACTCAGATATAATAACACGGAATATTATATCTGAATTCAGCCCTATATAAATCCCATGCAAATCTGAAACTACTATCGTTAGCCAATCAGGTGGCAAGCTTGTTGAAATCATGCATCAGTAATTACACATGGTAGCACGTGGACTAATATGTAAACATTATCGGGAAACAGACTCAGTATCCAAATATGGCATCATTTCCAGACAGTGTCTGTGAAGATCAAAGAGTTTACTCCCGCCGAAAAGTCTGTCTTTGTTTGTGGGGTAGAAAATATCAAAAGATGTGCCATGCGAAGATGTTAATCTCCGTGAAGTAAACGTCAATCATTGTCACGGAGAAAAGTCAGAAATGGTCGTGATTGGCTTATTATGGGATCTCGCAGAATATCGGCGGACATTTCGCACAAAGTTTTCCAATCTGATTATTTAAAAACTCAGTCTTAATAACCGCTCCTCTATCTGACATGTCGCTTAATTAGCGACATGTCCGACAGAGGAGTGATTATTAAGTTTGAGTTTTAATCAGATTGAAAGTTTTCATAGTGTTACGTCTAGATGGTATTCCCCTGATTTACCATCTTGGTTTACCTAGATTGAGGTATAACTATATATATTTGAAGTAGCTGTGAGTAAAACGAAAGCTCATTTGTGGTTCTTCAAACACTTGTGTGGTCACAAGCGATACCTCTTCAGTCAATCGTAATGTTTTGGCTTTTCAATGCTGGTATCCCATTCCATACTGTAAGTCATACTCTACTCCAACTATTGCATTGTTAATATATGTAGCTTTGTCAGGAAATGGATTATATACCGGTACATGTAGTTCATCTATCATGATTCACCAAGAATGTGCTTCAAATTGAACATCAATTGTTCCTAATTGTACATGGCAGTGTGACTATTAGGGAGGGTGTCATAATTCCGAACGCCGAACTCGTTCGCACCGATACGCTAAGCCGTTCAAGCGGTAACGACTAAATCAAGAACATGCGTGCAAGTGTACACGAGGAAGCGTTTCGTCCGTAACGCCCGTTCGTTACTGTGTGAACACCCGTTCTAGAAATTTTATGAGCGAACGACTGTTCCAAATGCAAGAATTAGTTCCCGAAGGCGTTTCCGAATGATTAATCTTCTATGTACACGTAATTCGAGTAATCATTGAGAGGCTCGAGTTGACCTTTGTTTTGTAATTTGTTTATTTAAACGTATTACCGCGTTCATAGGAAACAGCAAAAGACTGCGACGGATGTCGAATAAAATCTAACCGTAACAAATATAACGGGCGAATTTGTTTTTCCATAAAGGAATCTGAAAAATTCCCCAAAACATGGTTGCGGTCTCGGAATGATACAATTTTTCTCCCGGCAAAACTCGCAGGTGACGGTTAAATTATGTACACGTCGTTCAGATCTATAACCATATTGAAACACGAACGTGATCAATCGTGAAATAGCGACAGAGGCAGTGGCGTCTTGTTCTTAATTACGAGTCCCAATAGGCTTATGCCGAATCATAATTGAATATATTTAAAGGATAACTTTACTTTTTTAAATCACTGGTTCGACCAATTTGTATCGGCTCTTCAGATCTGGCTGCATGTCTTCAAAACGTCTGAATGTCGGTCTAATCCAATGTATATGGATTAACTTGATATGATCACAAACTCATACGTGGACCGATATTCCTGCATTGCAAGGTTTGTATTCCTCAATATTTTCTTATCAAAGGGGGAGATATATGTTTTCCACTCCGAACTTACAATGTTCTGCGTATTGATCTCGAGAACGTATATTCCCGATCACGATACGTGTGGTCTCTTCGTTCAACGTTCACGTTTCCTTTTCCAGGTCTGCTAATATCGGATGATTATGTACATACACGATGTGATATTTTCTTATATTTAGTGACAGTAATAGTCGTTTTAACTGTATTATATATTTGCTATAAGAGCAAGAGGTTTGTCGATTACAGCAAACGGCGCTCGCCGTCTAGAAAATCATGTTTTCACAACGAACATTATACCGATTGACATATGATATGGTATATAACCGTATACGACTTCATAAAAACTACTGTATCTTTTTGTGAGTTAAGAAATCTCATAAGTGTCTTTATTTAACTGCATGATTATCTCCACGGGATTCAGTGTAAGAAACGGCATTGACCAATAAAGGGGAGGGTCTAATTAAAGGGCGACAGATTTGTTTTGTAAACATATATTAGTAGGATAATCCACATTATAATTACCTGTTTTTACAAGGAAGAATCACAAATTAAGGTCGCATTGCCATGCATGTTTGGAAATGTCACAAATTCCGATTAGCCAATTGGTGTAGGGATTGCCCGATACTGATATTGATATAATTTGATCAAATTTATGCCTTTGGACTGCCGACGTGATGTTATCGATATAGCATGTCAAACCCAAATTTTTCTGTAAACACGTCAGTGTCATAATTTTTTTAACACGGTATAAGTAGAGCCAACAAAGCAAGGAAAAAGTCAATGGCTGTCCAACTTCTATGAGATCAGAGTATCCACCATCAACAAGCGAACTGTATCTTCTCTCGACGATATTTGAAAAAGTCCCAGTCCATTCGGTTCAACATGATGTCAGCTGTAAGTATTGATAATAATTTACTTTTACGGATCTTTCACAGGTTGCATATTTAAAGAGACTTGCAACTATGATGCTCATTTTCATAGGATGGCGTTAGTGATATGACTAAATCTGTTGGGGTTTTTTCTAATTCTCACATCATGAAGACCCATGAATTCCAGTGCACACCGATGTCACGTGAACCAAAAAAAGTCTAAACAAGTGTTTTGTGGAAGGGTTCTTCAATATTTTAGGCGTCACTCAAACAAACTCCAACTTGGAGTGGATTGAAGTTGAGGAAGGACGTAGTTGCCGAAACCTGTCCATTCGGGGAATTGAAATTTTATCATAATTTTGTGCTTGTGAATAATTTGAATGTGAATTGGAGCTTTTGTGAAAATTTGGACTTCCAATATATTTTAGAATCAATTTAACAAATCGCAATGTGTTTTCAAAAGATTATTTCTCGTAAGACATGAATTCTATGGTTTGGAGGATATGTTTAAAAATTTAAAGCGCGGAAATTTGTTTTGTCTAGTAGATGTTCTATAACTTATAACCAAGTAGCTGCCAAAATTCAAATTATGTATAAATTTCCGTGAAATGTTGCCGATTCGTTGTGTAGGCTAATAATTGGACATGTCCGTGGTGGAATCACACAAGACATGTATACTGTTCCTGTCATGGACACGATTTTGAGTAGGGTCTAATTTTGGGTAGGATCTAATTTTTTGTTGTTTTTTTTGGCTGTTTTGGTCTGATTATTCCATATGCTATCTCATACTAACACAAACAAAGATTATGGAACTTGCCTTCTCATACGAAACGATTCACACAGGATAAAACTAGTCCGTGACGGAATCACCAGATTGTTTGATTTAATCACGAGTGTGCATTTTAATTCTTCTCCATAATTTTGTTTTTAAAAGTACATATTTTCTTCGAAAATTATTCGTATAAGTACTGTTTGGAGTTCTGTCAAATGGAGATCTTCGCTACGTAGATTTAATGGTATGCCTTTCAGTAAAATACAACTCTAATTCCTTGCCGATTCAAGAATTTCCCCAACTGGTTAGGTTTATAAATTGTTGGAAAATTAATTCGCACATAAAACACGTCTTTTGTGTTATTGGTGTGTTCCCCACATTATCGGAGAGAAGTGTATGCACGGGCCCTACCTGCAGGCTGCTCGAGTAGCGAGCGCCACCTGACGGGAGTTTGAGGAGATTTGCACGACACGTGCGCAATGGCCGCACTGCTCGTTTGTCCGTGAAAATTATCGTGGATAGTGCAGCAACTCGAGCAAGATTGGCGGGAATACCAAAAATAGTTATATCTGCTCCGGTACACGGAAAATGGCATGAAAAAGCCAGGACTACGAGTCCATTTTGGGATAGTTTCCCTTTTCTCTACATTCACGGTGCCTGGTGGGGTTGCCAAGTTGACATGGCTTCGTTCGTTCCTACAACTTGGTGGGGGTTCGTTACTTACGGACGACGATCCACTGCCCTGTTATTTGGTAACATTAACAACGCCTGTGAAGTAAATTCATTATGTCATTTCTGTATAAACTCCGTTCATTAGGTCCTTTATAACTTAGTGTTCTGTCACTTGATCAACGAGCCATCAACTGAAACTGAAAGTGAAAACGGGATGTTGTTGTTGTAACAGGATTCGCATCACCCCCTAAAAAGTCAGAATATCCTTTTGAAATTGATATATATTCACAATCGAGGATCTTCAAGCGAAAGTACAAGCTTTTTCAGTAACACACGAGATATACCAATCTCCCGTGATCCATGAATTTTTACTGGATTGAAGATCTTAAAAGAAATTATTTCGAACAGCTCGATGGGCTCAGGTCTCGTGGAATTACTTTTTTTTATCCATTAATCATCAGTTATCTCTTGCCAGAATTAGACAAAGTTAATAAATTTCCGGAAGCTTCAGGGGTCAGCCATTTTGTACGTACATTTTTTTATGGAGACCCCCCCCCTCCCTCTCACACCCATGCAAATGTATTCTACTACCACCCCCCCCCCACCACCATTTTCAGCAACCATAAAGAATTGTTGTCCGTGCGATATCTTCAATTCCAATGGTATGGCACTCGACCAATTTTCTTTTTTGTAAATTTAAAATCTACGCATTCATTGAGTGAATTCCCCACATGGCAGACGGCTAGTGATATGGGCAACGATTTGGTGTAAGACTCGCGAAATATAATTGACAATGGATCTGCCACAAGTTGTATTGTTAGTCTTTTGTCCAGGATATTACCTATTCAATGAGAGATCTTACATCAAAGCTTTGCCAACTGGGTCTGTATGTCCATGGTGAATATCTCGTCTTGATTGAGACACTGAATTACTTTTATTCTGAAAAATGACAATCTGAATTGCAGAGTTCTGTTAGAGCCTTGACGAGGCCCATCCCGAAAGAGGCCCTGGTGTTATTCCAGTCAGATATGATGACTGGAGTTGTCAGCACAAAACACATCCATGGAGAGATTGAAAAAGATTTTGATGTTATGGTCAAATGGGGGAAAGAGATTTTGCATTCCAAAATAATTGCATTAGCTGGTGAGTTTTCCGAATCCTATTTAACTATTTTGGGGAGTTATTACTGTTTTTATAACATTGCTCATGCGTAACTGATACGCTCTCCTGTGGTCTATAATTTGACTTTTTTTTGAATGACCACAAATGTTTGGTTACCCCACTCTCACATGTCAATACAATATATGACTTAACTGATTTGCTGTGTTTACTGTTTAAAGATGGGTGTTCAAGATGTTTATTCAGTGGAGTGCAGAATTACATGTTAATTTTTTTTTTTTTTTCTAGACAAAATCACAGAGCTGAATGCCATTGACTTAGAGTTTAATCGTGACCAGTATGTTTTATCCCACCCTTGGAAGGTAAGCTTTTATTATATTTCTCTTAGCTACTTTTTTTTAGACCTGTAGCATTGTGCATGCCACATTCGCTTTACCCCCTTCAGGAATATATATTAAAATATTATATTGTATCCTGATTGTAGTCGGATTAGTAATGGCGAAGACAAATGTTTTCTTAAAAACTGCCTGACAATCCAACTAAATTAATAAATTTGTAATTTTGAAACAAATCTCTCATTCTATTGGATGGGTTCATATAAAAACTTCTTCTGAATATCACATGCAGGTCACACCCAATTGTCCATTCTGCCCTGGGCAGGGACCTCCTTTGAAGCAAGTACAGCATTCAAACAGTACTACTAAGGTAGGGGAAGGACAGTGTTTGAAATATAATGTTCATTTGGATATGAAGTTCAAAATATTTCATGTATTCTAATCACATTATTAATTAGAACTAGAGCATCACTTAACATTTTTTCTTTCAAAACTGAAACATGCTAAAATTTTAAGTTTTGTTCCTGAGGTTGATACCCAAATTTGAAAAAAACCCAGAACAATTTGCTCATGTTTTATTATTCTGTTTCCAGCCCAAGGTGAAATCTGCCTTGATAGTGTATTTCAAGGATATGAAAACATCCATTTTGACAGAGAAGAGAATTGATGGGTTGTTTCAGGAGGGAGAGCATGTCCTGGCCAAATGGAAGGATGGCTGGCTTGAAGCTGAAATTCTGGCTATAAGCAGTATGTACATGTATATTGCTTGAAAATGATGATAAAATTCCATTTTGGAAGCGATCAGTTATTGTCCGTGACTGTGATGTAAGAACATCACTGTAAATCTGATACAAATACAACATACAATTAATAACTTCTGCCTCTGAATGCAATTATGAATAAAAAATGTCGGAAAGGCATATTCATTCCATTGTGGACAAAACGAATTCTTAAATAATGTTTGGAAGAGAAAGATGACTGTATTCTCCACAAAATCATTTCTTATTCAATTTCTCAGAGGTTGTTTGTTTTATTTTAAACAATTTTTTTTGTCACTGCAGAGGATGTTGCCAAGCTGAAAAAAATTCAAAATGAAAGGAAACACTCTACAGCTCAAAGCCCAAACCAAGATACTGAATATGGTATGTACCCAATGAATCTGATGAAAAAAACCCCAGATATATGAAAAATTCTCCCCAACTTTACTTGTCGCCAGGCTTTCAGCTAGCCAGGCGTCTCGGGATCTTTTAACCAGGAGTGTTTTTTATTATTTATTTATTTTTTATATTGAGGGTGATTGAATTAATAGGGATGAAGATTTACAGTACGTATATAACAGGGTAATAATAGTGATTATCGCCAAGTCGGATAATCCAAGAAATAATTTATTTGGGAGTCGGCATTGAGCTGAAATATCGATTTTCTTTCTTCAGGCTCACTGGATCAAACAGAGTCCGAGAATGATGAAAACATGGGAGTGGATTTAACTGAGGTTTGTATTAAAGAACTGATAATTCATGTTAATTACATGCTTTAACAAACGGTCAATAAAGCATCCAATTTACTTATTTTTTTGCAAAGCCTATAACGAAACAGCTATTGTTGATGGCCAGAAGTGAGTGAGTGAATAGGGTTTAACGTCGCTTGCAACATTTTTTCAGCTATATCACGACGGGGAAGGGAAGGGAGGGGAGGGGGAGGGGCAGATCTAATGCTGCCATTTTATAGTGCTGTCCCACTGAAATATCATGCCGTAGGCAAACATGACACCCCACTCAGTCACATTATACTGACACCGAGCGAACCAGTCCTTGTTCTATCCTCTTAATGCTGAGCGTGAGTGGATTGTGTGTTGGCTGTCCTGTGTACCTGGCCATCAATTTCGCCATATTAGGAGGAATGAGAGAATACGTCACCCTACACACAGTCGTTGGGTGTGTTCTGATTCGCTCTTCTCTGGTTTGTAAATTTACACCTCGGATTTTGAATGCTTTAGGTGATCCTATCAATCAACGCTACTTTGAAGTGTGAGGGAGAAATCAAATTTTGAATGAAGATGTCTCTCTGTGAACAATAAGTTTTTGTTGTTTTAGATGAGACCTGATGCTGTCCTTGGTTCTCCAACCAGCAGACACAGTGTGGAGCATGAGGTTATCATTGCCCCTCTTACCAAGAGACAAAGGTTGGAGGATAATGCTGCCCTTCCTCCTCCCACCAGCAGGCGCAGGTTGGAGGATGCTGCTGCCATTGACCCACCAACCAGCAGGCGCAGATTGGATGATGCTGCTGCCATTGACCCTCCAACCAGCAGGCACAGGTTGGAGGATGCTGCTGCCCTTGACCCTCCAACCAGCAGGCGCAGATTGGATGATGCTGCTGCCATTGACCCTCCAACCAGCAGGCGCAGATTGGATGATGCTGCTGACATTGACCCTCCAACCAGCAGGCGCAGATTGGAGGATGCTGTTGCCATTGACCCTCCAACCAGCAGGTGCAGATTGGGTGATGCTGCTGCCATTGACCCTCCAACCAGCAGGCGCAGATTGGGTGATGCTGCTGCCATTGACCCTCCAACCAGCAGGCGCAGATTGGAGGATGCTGCTGCCATTGACCCTCCAACCAGCAGGCGCAGATTGGGTGATGCTGCTGCCATTGACCCTCCAACCAGCAGGCGCAGATTGGATGATGCTGCTGACATTGACCCTCCAACCAGCAGGCGCAGATTGGAGGATGCTGCTGCCATTGACCCTCCAACCAGCAGGCGCAGATTGGGTGATGCTGCTGCCATTGACCCTCCGATCAACAGGCACGAATTGGAGAATACTGTGCTCACCCCTCTGACCCACAGACGCACACTGGTGGATAATGAACCACTTACTCCTGTTACAAATCCGAGGATGGATGATGCCACAGTCACCCCGTTTCCTGATTTAAGCCAGGATACATTAAACATGGTATTAGGTTATTCAAACCCTGCTCCCTCAGCTGTTAACAGAGTTCGGGATATGTACGGAGAAGATCTCAAGGACATAAAAAAAAATCAACGGACAATACTTTCCAGGCTGAACAGATTGTATGATGTTTTAGGAATAAGAAAACTGGATGATGAGGAAGACCAGGAAGTAAATCCACCTAGCCCAATACTAATTGATCATCAGATGATCAATGATGCAGACATTCCGCCCAGCCCCATCATATTCAATCCCTTAACCACCACCACCGTTGCCACATCATCTGAAAGTGTTAACCCTGTACCACGGCGTACACCATTTGCGGAGCTTAACACTAACAGGTAAGAAAGTCTGACACATGGCTTCATAAAATGTTTTGTGCAAAATATGGGAATGATGTCGCCAATGAAATCATAACACTTTTTAGCTGCAGCAAAAGAGTTTTTTTTTTAATTTGCAATAAAAATGCTTCCTGGTGTGGTGGGATATATAACTTTATTCCACTTTTAAGCACAACTGCAGAGTATTTATCCGAATGTTAAAACAGTATTTTTTGTCATCAATGTCGATATGTTTTACAATTGATTTTCAATATCCCTCCTTTGAACCAACCAATTAATTCTGTTATTATTTGCAGTGAGAACACTGCACCACAGGTTCAGGTTGTACCTCCTCCAGGCTGCATCAGTCTGGGAGAACTGAGCCACGATCCAGTTTTTATCCCTGGTGATCGGTAAGTAGACAGAAGAATATGCTTGACATTTCTAGGCTTCTCTAGTGGATGCTGTCTTTGCGTTAATGCCATACAAATGAAATGAAATAAATAATAATTTTTGAGATATTCCTTTCTCAGAGGAAATTGTTGTGGGCATACACAGAGTTTACATTTTCAAACAATACGGAGTGCTGATTGGTCCACTGAGAGAACAGAGTGACCAGACCTTCATGCAGATTATAGCTTGCCAAAAGTTACTACTTCAATTGTTGTTTCCAGACAATTTGGTGCAGATGGTATCTGAGAAACAATTATTTGTTTTTATGGCCTATTTGACTTTGCTCCAGTATAAATACTGACAAAGTGCATTATCAAATCTATCCATATCTTTGTTTTATAGATACAGAGCGGCTCGAGTTCGTTCAAAAAATCAAGCTAGTTCTTTCTTGAAACGACTGATGGATGATGTGTTCAACTCGTATGAGATGACCTTCGGCAACCTGAGAGGAGAGGGATACATTGAACTGAAAGATGGTACATGCCAAAAACTGCAACAATTGGATCCCAGGAAGATGACCGCAATTAAGAGAGCTGTAGAGCTCGAATTTCCAAGAGAACAATTAGACTTCCCTTCTAAAATCGGGGAGAAAATTCGTCGGGTGCGTCATACCTATAGAAAAGACTTTAATCTATGAAAGTGCATGCAGTCCATTGTCAGCTGTTATCCAAAAAGTTTGTGACCCCAAAATCAGGAAATCATTAAAAATCTTGATTTTTTTCTGTGCATTCATAGACTGAGGGAAGACGATGTGTTGTGTACCAAAATTGAGGTCAAGGTCAAATGTGAAGGTCACTGTGACCCCAAAATCAAGAAATCATTAAAAGTCACATTATCATATGCCTGTCGAAGACGAGGTCGTGTAATGCGATGTTGCGTTCTGTCCATTCATCCATTAACATTTGTTGTCCATGCAATAGCTCTAGTTTCAAGGTATGGATTGGTACCAAACTGAGTATACCTTACTCGCATGGCAAAGTGGAGCCATACATAGATCAATTTGTCAAAGGTCTAGGTCGCAGTCCCCCAAAACTGAATCAAGCTTAGCTGACTAAATGTGTTGGAATATTGTTGTAATATTCGAAGTTCTTTCCCCTGCATTTAGTTAAACTGTTGGGAAATAAAAACCATACATTTACTAATTTAACGGGGAGAGGAGTCATTTACTTCATCACTTTCTTCTTCATGAAAAATTCTCTCGTCTGAAAGGAATCCATTTGAAGGAAAACTACTATTTTCTTGTGTTTGACTATTGTCGATTTCAGTGTGGGATATGTGAGCTCTCGGCTCTTGCTTCAAGGTCAACTGGTTACCAAGAGTTAAGCTCATTTTAGTTTATCATTCAATATAAGATGTGATATATGTTACATTCTCATAAGCAAAAAATTGTAGACCTTTCTAGATCAATTGGAATCAAGGCTATTAAACAACCTTGAAATTTGAACCAATGTAATTCCAGATATACGGGCGTATATTGAAGCCCCTTGGGATCTTGTTTTATTTAGCAATAAAGACTTCTTATTGAACAATACTGGATATTTAAACAGTTTTATTCCTGTGCAGGCCAAGACAAATAGGAATTTCACTTGCCCTCAGCAGGTTTTGGTTGCCCTGGGCAAGCGGGCAATTGTTAAGTTACACCACTGGTTACAGTTAGGAGCGACGTTAAACTCGAAACAACCAACCACCACTGGTTACATAATAGACAGATACACAATAAGGAATACCAAGGTAGGAGATATTACAATACTACCGTGTTCTTTTCTCCGGTGTGACAGTATGAAAAAATAGCGAACATTCATAAACAATAATACTGACAAAAAATTCCTCTAATGATTCAATTGCCATATTTGAATTCAGTCACTGCCAATATATGGACAAATATGGACCACATTGAATGATTTCAGAAACTTTACTACATGTCATGGTAAACAATATTTGCCCTAAACGGTCTCCTGGTTTACAGTCCTGTCAATGGTGTCGCAGAATTATTCCAATACAGGTTCACTCTACAGTAAACGGTGAACCAAATATTCATGGCGTTTCGCATCGGTCTTTGTGGCTGCTATGTAACGACAGTTGACCCCCTTCTCACAACTTTTTACAGGCATATCACCAAGTGCCCTACTTGGCAAGTTTTCAACAATTTGTTGTGGACCATGTGGTGTCGCTGTCAGTGTCTCTAGGAATGTTTGGTAATGCTGTGGGTATCGCCTACTCCATGTTGGGGTTGGGATGCTGCCTCCATGCCTGTCAAGGTAGGCCTGGACCTTCTTTGCCCTCACTGGTCTGGACTCACAGTGCCCACATGTTTTGTCTTTGCATTTCACATACTCCAACTGGTATGTTTTTCTGGTCAGATGGCGAGCAAAGAACTTATACTCCTCTGATATCTCTTTAAGATCACCTCGCAGGGAACGTAGTGAGGCTGTTGACAGTTGGGCGAGGGTAGCATGGTCGGTGTACTTCAGACTTTCCCCATCACATGATACACTGTAGGTTTTGATTGGGAATCCACCCCATTCCCTGCCAGACCAAACTTTGGAGGAAATATCCATGGCATTATTATGAACCTCCTTCTCCTTTCTGTCCTTCTCTTCTTGAGGAATGCTTTGCTTTTGGGGAGGTACGGTTTCACCTGGTAGGCAGATAGGCAATATTATGCCAGCCATCCACTTGGTAAGTGGTGAGAACCCCCTCTCAATTGGATTGTACCGGCTGTGATAGGGGGCATAGCTGGTCAAGATGAAAACATCAATCTCCAAGTCTCGCCAAACCCTTCCATAGTTCACCACGTTACTTGGACTATCAGTTCGCCAGTCTGGCCCTCCATCGCAGATGACGGTCACCACTGTCTTCCCAGTAGACTGCAGCAATCCTGGTAGCAGGCTGGTAAGTTGGTTCAGATGCATCTGACTGGTGCTAGGGAAATACTTGTCAGAGTGTAGAAACATGTGAAGGGGTCCACCACGAGGCCAGACGACATGTCTTCTACCACTAGAATCGATGGTCAACTGAGGTGCTTTTCTTTTTGCGGTTGGAGATGCTGATCTTCGACGACTTGGACCTCTGTGTCGAGTTTGTGGTGATAGACTACGCGATCTTTTGTCACTCTTCCTGTTGGTGAGGACTAAATATCCTGAAGGTGTCAACTTGGAATTACGGTGTGGGAAATCGTGATCTGGTAGATCTGGTGGATTTTCAGCATTATGGAAACCATGATATCTACTGTGTCTGTCCACTGCAGTTGTCCCTATGTTCAATTTGTTCTTATCATCACAGGAGAGCGACAGGACCTCATCATTGTAAAGTGCCGCCAACTCATTTACTAGATTAACCTCAGCACAGGTATACCGAAAATCTGGGTGGTCTTTGGTTGTTCTGCTGTTTGATAGTTTGGGAACTCTGGCATTAACTTGCCCGTTATATAACTTTGCAGACTTATGGTTCTTGTTTGGTGCGAGCATGACACGGGCAACTGTATTTCTTGACATTGAAACGTTGGTGTCACGGAGCACCTGTGTAGAGATCTGGCGCAATGATACTCCATTGCAGTGAGAAGTATCGTTTCTCCTCCGGCTCTGTGCTGCAGCAGAGCTCTGCATGATTATTTCCTGTATCTTTTTGATCACCTCTGGGTGCTTTGACACTGTGGTCGGTCTTCCTCGTTTACGCTTTATGCGATCTATATTAAAAGTAAACAAAAATTTTACCTAGCTGACATCCAATTGGATCTTTCTCAAAAGGGTCGAGGGTCATCAAGAGAGTTCTGAGATGGATGTACATTTGTACATTGAAAGAACAATGTGCACTCGGCTGAAACAGAGATGAATAGTTAGAAAAACTAGCTTGAATCGAGCGAGAATGCTGCACAGAAATACCCTTGTTTCTCCCTCTCCTTTTTTTTACGAAGAAACTGTATTCAGATATCTAACCTTTTGGTAAGTTTTCCAGGGGACTTGCAATAAATATCCAATCTCTCTTTCGACCGGTGGATTTATTATCTGGAATGAACAGAAGAAAATAAGAGTGAAGAAATTATCCTAAAAAAAAGCAACTAAAAATTAGTCTCAATGCAATACAAAGATGGACGATTAACAAGAAAAAGGGATTAACAGTCTGGTTAGGAAGCGAGAAAGACGAATTGACACAGAGGATAATACCAAGGAAGGTAGTTAAAAGTAAGAAGAAAATAGATATATATCACGCCATTTAGACAAGTATAAATAAGATCTAAGAATGTCCGGGCAGTGGGAAATGGCGTACATATACGTGTGGTTGATTTGTTCCTGACAATATTGTGTATGAGCCAGTGCTCCCTGACCGGTACAGGCCATATCAGTGTCGATGTTTGTGAAATAGTTAGCTAACCGTGTGTGTTCACGATGATCAACATATGTCGTTAGCTTTGGAAGTTTTTGCCCGTCGAACTTGAGCGTCTGCCCGATTTTTACTTTTACAGACGGCACACATGGGAAATCTGGAAACTACACGGGCCAAATAAAAGGAGACCTCATTCTTTGATTTAGTTTAATCTGACCGCAAAAGATGTGTCGATTCGACGGGAATATTCCCCGATATACCGACTCCACAATTTGATCCCTTTCCTCGAAAACGCGTATATGAGATAAAAATCTAAATACATAGTTTTAATTTCTGGTATAGGATCATGAAAATATGAATATCATGTCTGTAGCTTTCGCCGGCGAAGTGTTGAAAACGTATACTCTTGGAAGGGGCGAATTTCAGCAATCTTCTCGGCAAATCGCGTTAGATGTATTCCGGTAAAAATGACAAGAAAACGACTGAAGACACATAACTGATATTTCTATTTTCATCAACCATTAGTATTCGAGATGAATAATATGAATTTTTGATTTTTATTGTAAGGATGCGTTTTCAAGAAAAGGCATAACCATGATAACCTAGTGTCGGTATATTGCAGAAAATTCCCGGCGAACCGACGCCATCTTTTCCTGTAAACTTTTGTCATGAATTACAGAGTTGTCAATCTATATATTTCTGAAAATGGTATCTCTTGAGGTGTAATATAAATAAATAGAATCAAAATCGAATATAGATGTCGCCAGAGTTATCATCTGTATATGACGTTTTCTGATTCACAAGGAACTTCGTACACACCGTGCGTACATGTGGGGAGGGGGAGGTGGTGGGTTGGGGTGGGGTGGCATAAAATGATTTCTTGAGTATACGTAATACTAATGCCGTACTATGTAATACTGCAATTTGAGAAGATGGCAAAACAGACCCAGCGTATACATACGTGATTTGCCTGGAACTGCCCTGTCCGGAGTACTGGAGCTGTCTGGAATTTCCATGGTGAATTCTAAAATATTCTCTACGAACAACATATAGATCAAATAACCAAAAGATCATGCAGGTCACTGGATTAAAGGAAGGGGAACAAATTGAATTGAAATTTCTGAGTGCTGAAGTCACCAATCTGACGAAAATCGCTACCCACTGTATCAGGCATTTATGGAGATCAAATCAGAATACAGGAAAAAAGGTCCACTTGATTTTTTCTAACAAAGAACAAGATATTTGGACAACATCGTCAAGAGTATGTGTGTGTTCAGTTTCATGCCTTATTCGTTTTATTATGAGTCATTTGAACTTTTTCTGAGCGACTAAAATTCGGTTGCTACAACAACCACCATGCACGAGCACAAGTTAACCCTCGCTTGATATGGCATAAATGCAACAGCAGTGGAATTTAACTGGACCATAGAGATTTTAATGAAGAAACAATAGCAAAGGATAAATTTGTGTAAAGTCGGAACGTTAAAGTTGAAACTTACCTATTTCACACCATTGCCCACAAGTGTATGGTATCGCGGTGTTCAAGTAACCAGGTAAGTATCCAGTGACGAGGTGCTGAAGTGACCAGTTGAAGAATGAATCGGGATGAATAGGCAGGTAAAGAGTTGGGACCTATATTTAACATAACGCATCTTTTGACTGCATGGTGTTTATCTGGAGAGTGTTTATTTGCCGTCAAAACAACGCATTATTGGCCGCAATGTGTTGTGAAAGCCTTATAATGAAACACAATCGGAGCTATAAGAACGAGCTTTTATTGCACCACAACATTTGCGAACTCTGGTCTGTTAAGATACATGTACCCTTTTGGATTAAAATACAGCAAGGTTACAACAATGGCAAATCCGATGTATACATATATAGGATAAACACAAAGTTATACGTTTGTTCATGTAGAAAATAATAACATCACACAAAAAACCTTTATACACCGTACGATAACCAAGGTACATAAGAAACAGCAAGACCACATCGACGGACGTTAGAAATTAGGTTTTCGTCTTTGTTTTGCTCTTTCCTGTCCGCTAAGAGTTCGACGCCTTGGAACAAAACTAAGCTCGGGAATTCAATACGCGGTGATGTTACATCGAAATATCATTTTGGTTAAAGGCGGGATATTTTAGGTATATTAAATTAAAACCATACTGAAATGGAATACCAGTACTCGAAATAGGGAAAAAACAAAACAAACATAGACGGAAATCCATAAGCAAACGTCCATCGAAGTTCCACATCAATACGAGGGTTTACAGTATAAAACTTTTATTTCGGAATGGAACGGCTTTTCCGGCCTGACAATTATTAGCAGCTGGAAGACTTTTTCGTATGCAAACATCGCATATCAAATCAAAGGAAGTCGTTGAATAATAGCAGGCATAATTGGTTGAAAGTGAACAAAAATAATATATTTTAGCGAGGAGACCAACTCAATGAATTCTCGATACATATGGAGTCCAGCCTCCAGAAGTCGACGGAGCCTGATCTCCATCAAGCCAATATATCGACACCGTGCAGCTGGGGGACGGACAAAAACCCCAGGCCAAAACACCCACGTACAGAACACCCAAAATAGGAAAATCGGACAAAACACACGCTTTAAATGGAAATAGGTATTTCCGACCTAATTTCTGATAGAATTTATAAATTCTGAATATAATAATTTATAAAAATCTATTCAAACACTCACTTTATATGGAAATAGCTATTTCAGACCGAATTTCTGATAGAATTCATAAATTTTGAATATTATAAAAAAAAATATTCATTCTCTGTGATCAGGAATTTGTTATTGTCACTTTCTCTGTGTATTTCAGCTAGGCCATATATATTATCCAAGCATCTTATGGCACTTCAAAGTGGACTAAATTGATGTACACCTAAACAATTCTTAATAAACAATGCCTGGACTCGTAATCTTCACTTAATTGATCTGACACCTTCGAGATCTAAGTAAAGAATTTGTAGAAAACCGACTTAATCTTCGCTAATCCTTAATTTCACCTGCAGCTTTGGGGACATGAAAGGATATAACCGATATAAAGATACTTCTAATCTCTACTCATCATTTGTTTATCATTTGTCACTGAAAAACTTGAATATTGTTCGCGAAGATGACAAGTTTTACTCATAATGGGGCTATCTCCTATAAAACCATGGCCTGTCTTCATATATCATTCTTGCATACTTCATCATCCTGGAAATCATACGCAATGGAGTGCAGCCGACACAAGGACAAGTCCCACAGTTCAGCCTGGAGATTATAGAAAGTGAATCTCGCAGTTCAATTCAAGAAATTACGTAGACATGATCAACTGTGAACAATTTGCCTTCGTCGATACGCCACCCATGCAAAACGATCAATTATAGCGAATTTCCAGAGACATAAATTCAACGTCGGATCCTTGCTAAGCTGACAACAGATAAAGACGCTATATTCTTTTTCGTATATTTGCCCGTTTGTATGCTACATTGATTCGAATGGTTACTGCGGATTTCATGACAATTTTACAAGTGTACAAATAATCTACGTATTTTACTGCAAAGGAATATACAGCCGCGAGCTATTATCGCAGGTTTTAATAATGACACGACCCGGAAAGTTTACATTTGCTGATAAGGGCAGGTCGTCGGCAGGGCATTGTTGATTCGGGAACGCTGCAGACTGAACTGACTCTATCGCTCACGACAGAGGATAACCGTTCGGTACGGTACGCAGTTACGTACCGAACTGACGACCGTACTGGAAGGTACACCGTACCGTTCGGACTGACGCAGAGCGGGAACACTGAACCGTTCGGACGGACACGCGAATTGCGGAACGTACCGTTCGGAATTATGACACCCTCCCTAACATCACAGGACCTATAGTTTGATATGATTTAAGTGTGTACCTTGACCATGGTCTTAGGAGGCATTAGAACTTGTTTTTGCCAATTTCGAGGTTCAAAGGTCACCTAAGTAGGTCACATGTTCATCAAAAGTAGGCCAGTTCAGAACTTTCTGGTAACAGTCCCCTAACGTTCAGGCCAAAAATCAAGGTTCTAATTTCAACGGTTCTCCTTATTTTGCCAGAGAAAGTATTCGGATGGACTGACTCACTCAATGACGGACTCATTACCGGACAATTTGCAAATGAGAGCCTACTTCGTTGGAACATGTATTTATCAGATAAGCCAATAATACAAAATAAGATGTTAAGCTTACTTTTGGGAAAAAAATGTTACCTTTATTTCAAGTTTTATAGTTCCTCTTTCAAGTCCAACCTCAACATCACTGACATAGAAATCATGTTTTTTCCTATGAAGTACATTGTAGGCTCTCATTTGCAAATTGTCCGGTAATGAGTGAGTACATGTAAGTCAGTCCATCCGAAACATTCATCAGCAAAATAAGGAGAACCATTGACATTAAAACCTTGATTTTTTTGCATGAAGGTGCATTAGGGGACTGTTACCAGCAAGTTCTGAGCTGACCTACATTTGATGAAAAGTTCTGGTGATTTTTGATGAAAATCACTGGTGATTCTGACTTGGGCTGTGCCCATCTTAATATAGGCAGGATTTCGACTTGGGAGGTGGGGATTTCCAACGGTTCAGTTCGCGTCGGAATCCTGATGCCAACCCTACTTGAGTCTTCGTAGGTCCTGTGATGTTAGTCACACTGCCATGTATAGTAAATGTATTGTCAATTCAGATGATGTGCATTGCCAATGATGTGCAACCCTATAGGGCTCGATCTTTATGCGAAGCTGCATGTTTGTTATTGAGTGGATACCTACATCTGTGGGATACCTACATCTGTGGGAGACAATACTCAGATCAAAGATCAGATAGGATAAAGATCAATGTCACAGTGTCACGGTCCCAAACTATGAAGTAGTTAAAACATTGCACTATTACTCTGGTCCAAGGATGTAGACATGTGTATCTTCAGGGATACCTCATGCTGATGGCAAACAAGGAACCTTTGAAGTTGAAACGTCAAAGGTCAAGGCCAATGGCGATACAACACCAGAAAACCAGTGAAAATCTCATTCTGTGTATGTTGTATGCATTAATTAGTGGGAAGTGATGTCAAGTATCATGATTGAGGTCAAAGGTCAAGGTCACTGACCACCAACAACTCTGACGCATAAGACTCAAGATTATAATGATGTAGCCCAATTAGGCTCTTTGTTTACATGTACACCTGTATATTTATTCACTTGCTTAAAGTTTGAACGCTTGCCTGTGTGTTTTATCCTGTAGGGACACTGGAGATTACAAGCTACTCCGGTCAGGAGACGTCCAACATTGTGACTAATTTGCTTGACTATACAAAGCTCTGGTGTTGTGCTTCCGGCTATGACAGACTGGAATGGTTCAAACTCGAGAATTCAG
Organism: Hanleya hanleyi; assembly: GCA_036873755.1. NCBI lineage: Eukaryota > Metazoa > Mollusca > Polyplacophora > Lepidopleurida > Hanleyidae > Hanleya > Hanleya hanleyi. Next base: position 4,888 of record JAVTVY010008770.1, on the reverse strand, counting down.
ATCAGAAGTGGGAGCCATATCCTAATTGGTGTCCCAGTTGCGACCACACTATTTACCTAGAGGACAGGAATCAGAGCCTGGTTTATGCAGACCCTCTTCAAGGCGATGACGGATTGTTTAAGTGTAGAGTTTCGAAAAACACCACTGGAGAATATCTGGAGCAAGAGATCCGTATGGTCTTCATTGGTAAGAAATGTGTGGGTTGCCCTATGATATACATGTACATGTACCTGATTACGCCATGTCATGTTTTCCATTGTAGGGCATGGTGCTCCTATATTTTCGACAACCTTTTATATTCTTCTTTCTTCTTAAGAAGTCCTATAATTCCTAAATTTTTGGTTGAATGGATCGATTCCATCATGAAAATGCCCGAGTATTGAAGAAAATTCCAGGGGAGTAACCCGACTCTCTTTTTTCGTGCAGGAAACACCCTCTCCCTGTGACCCACCCCTGCAAGGGGCCCTCAGCACCCTGGTGACCGCTACATGTAGCTCTACACCGCTGAACCAGCACTGGTTCGAGCCCTGGTGCATGTGTGAAACTGGCTGTCACCATATCAGTGAAATAAACTAAGTGTGGCATTAAACCAAACCCCCTCCCACCCCTGCAGTGCCGATGTGGGTTGTTCTGGCCTACTCTTTAATGTATAGGTACATGTAGTAACATGTCAGATGTCTTGTTTTTAGCTCGCCGTATACGAAGTAGGCGAGGTATTGGGAGAGAGAGGGGGAAAGTGTTGGTGTCGGTGTTGGTGTCCGGTTAGACTTTTATGTTTAGGCTGGACTTAGAAAGTTTTCTGGGTTGATCTTTGTTGTTTAGGCTGGACTAATTTTGACTTCTTATTAGGCATGAGATGCAGTACATTGTATATACAGTCATACATACCAAATCACATACAGTATATTCCTTTATAGTATTTACTAATAGTTTTTGACATTATTTTATTTCAGAAGTACAATATCAAAATAATTGGCGGGGGAATCCCGCAGTACCGAACCCCTGTTAGTTTTTAATTTCGTGTCGCCTTAAATGAAGGACACCATTTTCTTAAATTTTATCAAATTCTCGTTGACCCTGAAGCTTTTGCACAACCATATCTGTGTCCACACATTTAACTTACTATATTAATTAAAAGTGAGTTTGAATCAGTTTGTGAGCTCAGTCTTTACCCGTGCACATTATTATGGAGCATTACAGTATGATTGGACACAGTTGTCATTGCATTCTTTTATTTGCATACAAATGTCAGTGCTCCAGATAAATTTTTTTTATGAAGAGTACTATACTCCTCCAAATTTGTTCGAAGGAGTATCGCTTGTCATACCAGGAGTATTGTTTCTTGCCCAGGCCTGTACTGTAATATTTTCTATGGAAACCTATTATGGGTTACCTAAAATCTCCTAGGGTAACCTGAAATAGGTCCCCTAACGGGAAAATTAGGGTAACCTATGTTCACCTAGGATAACCTGTTTGATTGACGGCATCTAATTAACGTATTCCTTTGAAAACATTTAAATAAATGTCATTATTTCATCATAAAAATCATGTCTTTACTACTTTATTTTTATTTCCAATCCCATGTATAAGAACTGTGTATTCAGATTTGTATTAAGAGGTGAACTGCGGTCAAATAGCCTACCAAGTCTACTGAATTTCACCAGAATATAAATTTCCATCTGTTATTTATCTGTATTTCATCATTGAAAACTGCTGAAATGACGAGAGATTACATATGGATAAATTCTTGAAAAATGAGAAACCTGCTTGAATTCTGCAGATTTCTCATCCATTGATCATGATAGATTTAGATTTAAAATATCACGAATTATCAAAAGTTTTTCGGAATTATTAACTTTTAGTTGCATAACAACAACAACGTGCGCGAATACCTTGTTTACATCACTTGTCCACCAAACAATCAGTCAATGCGTGGTTGACGAACACTTATTTATGACATCATGGATCTTTTGTGCCTTCAAAATCTCTTTAATTCTTTTGTCTTTGGTGATTTTAAAAATTACTTTCTGTTTCGTTCTTTTGGATTATGGTACTGTCAAAGTTGCTCCATGTGCTCAACGTATGTTGTTCGTTTGAGAGGTACGAGTTTACTCGCGCCGCACATGCGATACAATCACAAATTCTATTGGTCAATTCAGTTAAAAGCGTCCTCCGATTGGATTCACTATTGCCGAAGTTGAAAATGTACTCGTCATGTTACAACAACAACATGCGGTTACGACACAGTATGTGTTCCGGTATCTTTATGCATTGATTTTGGCGATAAGGCATATCAGCTATTTATCGGGCGTATTTGTTACGCCTAGATTTCAGCATGCATGCGTTTTTGAACTATTTGTAGGCGTAAATTACGCCAATACGCCCCTTATCTGGAGCACTGAATGTGAAGGTTTACCACAGTGCAAGTGTCCCATTGCATGCTTGAAATGATAGATTTAGTCCTGCTATTGCACTGTTATTAGCTTTGTTTGTTCACATATCATCACACAAAGTTACACCAAGAACGTGCTCAAAATTGCACACCTATTGTTCCTAACTATACATAAACATGTATTCATCAGATCTATGCAATAGGATGTGTAGGCTTACTTTTGAAAAAAAATGTAATCTTTATTGGTAGTTATTGTCCCCCGCTACTTAGTAGGGGGGGGACTTAGAAACACCGGTGTCCGTGATTCCGTAATTCCGTAATTCTGTAATTCCGTAAGATTTTCTTGTCCGGACAATAACTCGTGAACGATTCAACCGATCAACTTCAAACTTGTGGTGTGCCTTGACATTGGCGAGAGGACGGTTGGGATTGTTTTTCAGCAATGTGCGTAATCCAATATGGCCGCCGTCAGCCATTTTGGATTATAAGCAGTACGATCTTAGGTTTTCTTGTCCGGACAATAACTCGTGAACGATTTAACCGATCAACTTCAAACTTGGGGTGTGCCTTGACATTGGTGAGAGGATGGTTGGGATTGTTTTTCAGCAATGTGCGTAATCAAATATGGCCGCCGTCAGCCATTTTGGATTATAAGCAGTTCGATCTTAGATTTTCTTGTCCGGACAATAACTCGTGAACGATTTAACCGATCAACTTCAAACTTGGGGTATGCCTTGACATTGGTGAGAGGACGGTTGGGATTGTTTTTCAGCAATGTGCGTAATCTAATATGGCCGCCATCAGCCATATTGGATTATAAGCAATTGGATCTTAGATTTTCTTGTCCGGACAATAACTCATGAACGATTTAACTGATCAACTTCAAACTTTGTGTGTGCCTTGACATTGGTGAGAGGACGGTTGTGATTGTTTTCCAGCAATGGGCGTAATCTAATATGGCCGCCGTCAGCCATATTGGATTATAAGCAGTTGGATCATGTCCGGACAACAACTCGAGAACGATTCAACCGATCTACTTCATATGTGGGGAGTGCCTTGACATACTGGATTTCATTGGATTTTAAGCAGTTTGATCTTGTCCGGACAATAACTGGAGTGCGATTCAACTGATCTACTTCAAACTTGGGGAGTGCCTTGACATCGGTGAGAGGACGGTTTGGATTTTTTTTCAGCGATGTGCATAATCCAATATGGCCACCGTCAGCCATATTGGATTATAAGCAGTTGGATCTTAGATTTTCTTGTCCGGACAATAACTCGTGAACGATTTAATCGATCAACTTCAAATTTGGGGTGTGCCTTGACATTGGTGAGAGGACGGTTGGGATTGTTTTCCAGCAATGTGCATAATCTAATATGGCCGCCGTCAGCCATATTGGATTGTAAGCAGTTGAATCTTGTCTGGACAATAACTCGAACGATTCAACCGATCTACTTCATACCTGGGGAGTGCCTTGACATTGTTGAGAGGAGGATTAGGATTGTTTTTCAAGGACGTGCTTAATCCAATATGGCCACCATCGGCCATACTGGATTTCATTGGATTTTAAGCAGTTTGATCTTGTCCGCACAATAGCTGAGTACGATTCAACTGATCTACTTCAAACTTGGGGAGTCCCTTGACCTTAGTGAGAGGACAGTCATGTATTATGTTTTATGGATGTGCATAATCCAATATGGGTGCCATCTGCTGTATTAGATTATGTTAAGCTCATCAGCGATATCTCCATTTTCAAATCATACTCTTATCAATGATATGAGATATCATCGACCCCAAAAAATCGACCATAGAGATCCATGGCCCCCGCAGCAGCAGCGCCAGTTATGGTGGATGTAATCCACCATAACTGGTGCTGCTAGCGGGGGACATGGACCTCTATGGTCGATTTTATAATATAGTTCCTCCTTCAATCCAACCTCAACATCACTAAACATAGAAATCATATTTCTTGATAAATTTATTATTTTAAATGATGTGCATTGTCAATGATGTGCAACCTCAAATGATGTGCCATCCTGAAGGGCTCGATCTTTTTGCGAAGCTGCATATATCTCTTATATGTGATACTAACCTATTAGGTAGGAGATGCAGTGTACATTGTAGGTTTATACTTGGTGTAAGAACGCACAAGACAAAGCCTACAATAGCCTGTCTGATCTCAACAATGCGTCTAGACGTGACCCTTTTCAGCTGCACAAAAGCCTCAACAATGCATTCTTACACCAAGTATCGACCTGTTACATATACACAAACACGTCAAATCAACTACAATATATTCCTTTTAGTAATTACTAATAGTTTAATGACGTTATTTCATTTCAGAAGTACAATATTAAATATTAAGCCCTGGTGGTTTGGAATTTTGTGTCACCTTTAATGAAGAACACCATTTCCTTCAATTTTGGTATCGAATCCCATTCCTCGTCATGATTTAACCTAAAGATTTTGCACGAACCATATTTGTCCAGGCATTT